>DWDV01000308.1:0-18126 GCA_018245615.1 Mimoniades ocyalus | reverse complement strand
AATGCAATGCAATCCAATGCAATGCAATCCAATGCAATCCAATGCAATCCAATGCAATGCAATCCAATGCAATGCAATGCAATCCAATGCAATGCAATAACCAATCAAAATATTTGTCGCAGCCGATCGCTGGGGAGCACCACGGGGGAGCCGGTCCCGGAGGAGAACTACGACTACCACTTGCGGCAGCGCGACGTGTACCAGGCGGCGCCGCCCGCCATCCACCAGCAGCAGCAGCACCACCCGCCACCCGGTCAGCTTCAGTATTATACAAGTGTTAATGTGACCTTGAAACATGATATTATGCATGAAACTAATAAAAAATAATGGTATCAAATGAATAATCATGTAAGTTTCAACGAGTAGTAGTGTCGTTTTCAAAGTTATGTCTTTGTAAACGAGATGTACTTTATTAAAAAACTACGCCTGTTCAAACTTATGAGTCGAAAGTACTTGCAGTTTTGGAAATTACTTACAACGACGCTCATCTACTTCGATAGGCAGCGTATTGTAAAATAGACGAGGCGTCCGTTTAAGTACTAGAGTTAAGCATTTCGATCAGTGCAAATATTGTCTTTGTATGTAAAAGAATTGGGACGCGCGCTTTGTGGCGTTGAGCATTTTATTGAGATGTGTGCGGCAGGCGGCGGCGCGCGCTCGCCGGGCGACGCGGCCGGCGCCGGCTACGCGCCGCACTACGCGCCCGACTACTCGCCGCACCGCGCCGCCAACACGCCGCCGCACACCACCTGGACCACGCTGCGCCCGGTACTCTACCGCCTTGTCATGCACCTCGACATTTTCAACGTTTTAGGGCTCCAATTTGCGTATTGTACTACGAAAGCTGGATGAATTCTGTATTTTAGATGTCCATCCATGTTGAGGATCTCTTATGAATATTCACTATAGGAATAACAATGAAACGGTATTAAAGATTTTGGTTTTAGATTTTAATCCAAACATTTTTTTCCGATGGATAAAACGTGCAAATGAATGATTTCTTCTTTTATCGATAATACAAAATTTAGGGTCGTACTGAAGTTTTGGTTTCGAGCAATTATGGTTTACAATTCTGATTTAGGTCGCAATTTTGGTTTCGAGAAAAAGGCTTGAAACTTAGGTTCGGCTGAAATTAGTGTTCGTCAATAGCTCAGACTCCTATGGATATGTTTGGATTACATGTAAACATTGGTGAAGAAAGTCTAAGCGTTTTTTTTGTATCTCTGGTTAATTATGTCAATGTAATTATATTAAATATTAACTTACATGCTTTTAGCTTATTAATTGCACGCGAAGAGGAAACATCTTACAAGACGATTATTTCACATCACAATATTAATCACATTTCACATCACACTTAATAGTGCATTTAGTGACGCTCACTAATCGCGTGTTGCAGAGCGGCGGCGGCGCGGCGCCGGCCGACGGCTACGCGTACGGCGCCGACGCGGCCGCCGGCGCCGCCAGCCCCGCGCGCTCGCCGCCCGCGCCCGCCTACCTGCCGCCCGCGCACTATCACCACAACCACCACGCGCACCCCGCGCCGCCCGCGCACCCCGCGCACCCCTCGCACCCCGCACACCCCGCGCACCCCGCCTCGCACCCCGCGCACGGCATGTGGTCGTGGCAGGGCGGCGCGCCGGGCGCGGGCGCGGGCGAGGCGGCGCACGCGCCGCACGAGTTGTCCGACATGCTGCAGATCCTGGACCAGGGCGGCGCCGCCACCTTCGAGGACCTCAACATCAACATGTTCAACTCCAACTTCGAGTAGCCCCGCCTACCCGCCGGGCCCCCTAGCCCGCTGGTGGCGTACAGGTTCGGACAGTGAATTAATTCGTATTGCGACACTACGGAGGTTGTACCTTATTGATTCGACGACGACCAACAGAAAAGTAGCCACGTCGAGGATATCGCTAGGTAGCGCTGTTAACTTCAATGACTGACAGGGTGACGAGATTTGTTGAAGGATTTTTACCGTTTATTGAAGTTACCAGGATTACATGAACCGAATGTGAGTCGGCTCATGGATACTTTGTATGCAGATATTTCGAGTATAGAACGGAAGTTCTAGCTGAGTAATGTTCACTAGATCTTATGTTAAATAAAATAAACGCAAAATTTAAATACTCTATTTCGAAATAAGCTGTATATAAAATATTTTTGTAGTTAATGAACACTATTATATAAAAAAAATATTCAAAACTCAGTTTGAGGCCTTCGAAATGCCTACACTAAAATATCATGGTATTGTTTTAATTTTTAATAATCATATTTTTAGTACGAGTATTTTTTAATCAAATGTTATACCCATATATATTTAAAATATCCACTGATTTAAATCATATTATGTCACATAAATATATTGTTGATCAGTGAGTTTTTTGTGTTATTTGCATGAGCAATTGTGTGTTTAACACGGGACACTGCAGCTGATGGTTTAAATAAAAGGTCTCCCATTATTGTATTGTATGCACATGTATATTCCATTAATGTTTCTAAGTAAAAAAGAATTGGCGTCCTTCACCGTGTACGATGCACAATAAATACCCAAAAAATCTTTGTATATACATATTTTATGTTCGTGTTCATCAGTTCATTTCATTATAACATGTACTTGTTTTATTCTTTTATATTTATATACTACCAAATTAGAAATTAAAGTATTCATAGGAACAACTAATATTAATACAAATCATCAGAAATATTAAAACATACAAAACTGTGAATATTTCAATATTCTCATTATTATTATGTTCTTTTATAAAGATTTTATTTAGAAAAAAAGGACTAAGTACCTTTCTTTTTCAGTCTAAACATATAAAATATTTTTTTTAGCGCTCTCAACAGTGAATATAATTAGCGTCCGGTTTCGGTTTCTGTCATTTTCGGCCGAAAATCCTGGTTTCGGTTTCAATCACTTTCGGTCGCAAAAGTCCGGTTTCGGTTTCAATCAGTTTCGGCCGAAAGTCCCGGTTCAGGTTACGGACAAAAAATTGCCGTATCTGGTTTATATAAGATCCTAAACAACGCCATTTGCGCCTTGTTATGTTTGTCGTATGCTAGTTACTCGTATTTTAATGAACGTACGTTCGGTATCAGCTTTGTCGAGTGTAATATTTGTTATGGCTTACATATCAGAATGTTTTTTCTTATAAAAATATTTTAGTGCGACATGTATTGAATGAAGTTCGTATATTTTAATTAGGATCATGGAGAACTTGTATAATTGATTTATAATTTGTGATTGATTTATGTAAAGGGCTTACGAATCATACTGACCAGTGTCGTTTATAGTCCCCGAGAGTTGATTACATTTATTTACTTTTATAAGTTTTTCTTTTATAAGTTCAATTATAGAACATTTGTTTATTCGTATTATTCAATTGATTTCTTTCTCTTTTATTTTGAATTTTATTTTATAGATATCGAAATATTATTTTTAATGTATTAAATAAAGGAATTATTTTTTCAGAAAATGAAAAATTTTATAATATTTACTGATAGAATATTAGAATATTATACATTATAATGAATTATCAGAGGTTTGTGTTATGAAATAGGCAGCCGTGGATGTGACGGGTAGAGTATTGAGTTACGACACTTCCCAGACTGTCAATACACAGTGCGTCGAGGGTCGCGTCTGCTGGCCACAAGCGACCTTCCTACAGTGCACATTAAAAACCATCGTAAAATAATTCTTTTTTAGTTTTACATTCCCGTTTAAAAATGCTTGTGGAAGTCCATTACATAGCATAGTTGTGTAATAGATAATAATAATAATAATATTACTTATAATGTTAGGCGGTAATTTTATATTATTTGTTGTTTGAAATATATTAGTTTTTCAATGTTTAAGTTTATAGTTAAATAGCATTTTATGTAAGTACATAATGCATTTACGAGTATTTTTTTCACGGAAAAAAAAATGGTATTCGAACAAGATTAGGTGAACCTGACTTTTGTAAGATTTTTCATTAAATTTAAGGAGCAACTATTTTGTTTTTTTTTTACCCCATTTAAGCGATAATTTATAGACGACCTACATCGCCTTCCAACTAATATATTAATGGTGTTAGTGGTTACTATCGCCTTAACATATATTATGTATTATTGTGAGAAGTGATTTCAATTTAAATTAGCTGACTTCATAAACGTCTTGTCAAAATGAATTCATGGGTGATTTATAAATATATTACACTTCATCCCTGCATAGTATGGCGCTATACACAAAGTATGTTGTGATCGCTTCCCACTGTACTGATCATAGTCCAGAAAAAAGCTATGACCCAATGCTTGTGTAGTGTGGCAAAACTGAGGGATAGGCTGGTAAATTAGTTCTTCAACAGTATTTTTCATATAAATTTTGATAAACAACAATTTTAACAAAACAAAAACTGACTTCATAAAGAAACAAAAATAAAATGCACTGAAAAGTAAAAAAATAATTCGTCAAAGTCAATCAAATTATTACGATAATACATATAATGTAGGTACAACTATTGTTATTTTTGTAGTCGGCGTCAGCCAAGGTAGGTAGGCGAGATAGGTAAATTATTCGTCCATTTGTCGCGCGCACACTTAATGCAAATTTAAGACTTATGCGGTTTTGTCATGGATGCCGTTGTCAGAACTGGACAAAATGGAAATGTGACCAAACGGGAAACACCACCTTTCGATTTAAAAAAAAATTATCGAAATCGGTTCACCCAGTTCGGAGAAATCAAGTAACAAACATAAAATAAAAATACAGACGAATTGAGTACCTCCTCCTTTTTGGAAGTCGGTTAATAAGTTATCGCAATATATTAGGGTATTGTCGTCAAATGTTCTTACCCTTTTCTTGCGCGGATGAAGGTCTTCGTAGTCCATTGCGATGCCTTCGTCGCTAAAAGAAGAGGACACCGGTGGCGGGGAGGGCGTGCTGGAGCGCCACGACGAGCCGGAGCTGCTGCTGGCGCCGGGCGACACCGACGAGCGCCCGCCCCACGGACCTGGTGACGAGATCACTTGCTAGTATCACCTGTGTCGCTTGTCATTTCATTGTAACTGTATGAGCGGTATAGACTGCAGTGCTCCTGCACCTACGCACGCTTTGTTCAACACAACCGCTCTCCTGAATTTCCATTAGCACAAGAAGCCGCACTTTATACAACTTTGTATTAATACCACTAATATTTATGTATCTATTACAGTACTGCTGTCTGTTGCCTATTTGATATACCCATAACTGCTTTTGTGTGGAACTTAGCGTCACGCCTTAAGTCCCCGGATAGGTAGGCAGAGGAGTGTAGTACACTCCCACTTTTTTCCAATTAGGTTTACGACAAACTATGGAATAGAGGATGAGCCTATTGGGAAACCCGGATAAAAATTAAGAATCCAACCCACTACTAGAAATTCTATTTACTAAAATCAAGTTAAAAAAATGCAATAGTGCCCGACCCGGTATTTGAACGCAGGACCTCGCGATCGACAGCGGGGTTGCAACCACCTGACCAACGAGGCAATCAAATTTTGTATAGAATATGGTCTTAGGGTCCATACGTTGTTTCATTCGGACTTGGACGATGAAGTTATTATCACAATAAATAGAATATTTCATAATATTTACTTGGCTAGAGCAAAACATTCCATAAACAGATTGATGATGCTCGCCCAAGCAAGTATCGTAATTGACGTCGCAGCGAAGACATCGTGTACCTATTATCTTAAGCAGACTTACGTCATTAACGCCTGTTGTTTTCACAAGAACGTGTTATCATATTTTTCAACTGTAAGTCAATTTATACAATCATATAAGAGATTCCATGTTTCGACAGTAAACCCTAATAAGCGTCTTGTGAGAGTGTGTTCCAATAAAACACTGTGCCGCGACATCATTAACGGTAAGACCACAGCCGCCACCGCGTCAGGTGTCGGTGAGGAAGTCCCACGGCAGAACAAGTGAACGAAACATGTGGCCACAGGTAAGCCCGCGCGTCTGGCTAGCGTTAACGCTATCATCGATCGCACTCGACGCAGGTACATTCTGCTCCTGTCATCATTGGTATACTATCGCACAGCCGGCACGACGTGCGTGGTCGAGTTACTCAGGGGACAGCCAACTAAAAAGTAAATAATACGTGTACACGGCGCGTGGCAAGTATAATCGTACAAGCATGTAACGGAGAAGAATTAAAGTGCAATAAATTACGAAACGGAACTATGACTGGCCACTTTCACTCGCGAGCCCGGCCAGCCGCTCGCGGCACACATACGGCGCTAGAGCGATGTTCAAGATGAATCGTAAAGTTTTACAAGTGGCTTCGGACGGGGCGGGGCTCATTACGCAACAAGTACACTTGCATTCGAGTATTTCGACAGTTTCATTGGCCTGTACTGTGCGCCCGGGTCGCGTTCGATTACTCTAAAACATCAAAGTGAACGTTTTTAGTTCACCTCTAAACTTGGAATGCTTTATGCGCGCATGGGTTCTGTAACGAATATACGTAAGCCCGATTTAATGCATACAATTTCCATGATTATGAGTTCACGTAGGAGCAATTTTAGACAGAATCAGAGTTCTTTTCTGAACACTATTCAGTGAGCCGGTTGAATAGGCGTTAGTGAGTAATCGAACATCGCAGTACAACCGAGCACGTTTGTTTTCTAGTTTTGTAAACAATTGAATTCATTGGATATACGATTAACTCTGTATAGTCAGCACGGACGTAATAAATGGAGCGACTGAATGGAGGTAGCATAATATACATTATTATCATTCATACAAACCAGTGTGCCTTTCATAGACTAATATTAATTTAAATTCTTTTTGTGTTTCACTGTGAATTGGCAGGAGCCGGCAAGAGGACCGTAATGGTTGCTGAAAATGTGTTGTGCTCCGGTAAGTACAGCGCGGTCGCTGGGAGCTCATAATACGAGAGCGAAGTTATACCCAATACCTGTCTAGACACAGTCTAGACTGCCGTCTAGACGTTATCAGCGTTTTACAGATTTTATACCAACCCCTGGCGGAGTTCGGGTGGCGACCACTACGTAAACACTCGAAACAAAGTAATCGAATTAGGAGCATCAGAATTTTCATAGCAGAAGTTATTATGTTATAATCCAATAGGTATGTATTAGTTAACTATAAGCTCAGTCGTGGTTTTAACGTTAGGATTCCAGGTAGGGAATGTGATGTATTACGTAATCGGCTGGCTTCGGGCCGGCAATGCGCGACCGTCAGCGTGGAACAGCTAGAGAGAAGGCAACAAATGCACGAACACAATCTACGTTCGATATGAGCGTAAACGGTAACTGATTGTGCCATACAATCTTTTCTCCGCTAGTTAAACTGTTATTTTTTTATCATAAATTCGGCCACGTTCATCCATGCTAAAAGTTTCGTTAATTATTAAATTTATTTTGTTTAGTATTTTCCGGTAGTGTGAGGAATTAAAATAAAATATTTTTATTACACATGGATGGAAATTTTATTTCACAATTTTTTTTATTGCACAGTTTAAGTGTAAGGAAATAATTATGCGTGATTGTCAGCGTAACTACTACTTCTGGAATCGAATATATAGTAAACAAGTGCCTATTATAAACAATCTGTAACAATATTATTCAATTAAAAGTCAACTTGTGTGTCTGCCACACTTCCCGTGGAAGTCACACTGCTCCTGGATCAATACTAAATTATATCAAAGCGTTATTAATATGAGTGTTATATGCAAGTATGATATACGTCGATACACGCTGCACGTGGACGGCCGGCCACTGGAACGATTGGAACAGACGTGCGGCAGTGAGGCCACGAGCCGCGTGCCGGCTGCGGGGGCGCCGTTGTCTGCCAGCTCTGAGCTTCTTATCCAATTAATAGAGTCAACCTCGTCAAAAACCAGCAGCACATCGAATTATTTCTTATCCGAGTTTTCTCCTTTTAGGACAGATCAGTACTAGATGGTTAACTTAATCGAGCGAGGGCGGTTAAACCTGATATCGAAATTACAACGACAAGAGACCATACGATTTGCGCTCAGAGCAATTTAGCACTACCGCGAATACTGAGGTAAACGAAGTGTCATGTTTAAAGTAAACGAATTATGTAACAGTTTACTAAATAAAGTTAGTAACAACGACCCGATCAAGAAACAATTATAGCTGCTTATAGGTAACATCCTCAATGACACCGGCTTACTTTATGAATAGCATTTATGTTTAATATACATATAACCTCTCTCTTAAAAGTGAACGATGGAATGTTCTTTTGAGAAATAAATAACTCCAACCTTAATATTTCTATTATTTTCTACTGTGATTTTAGAATCAAGTTAAAACTTCCAATGTACGAGGGGTGATCAATAAGTATTGATAATCAATATGACACAGAATTATTAGATAAAAAAATAATTTAAAAACACGTTTTTATAAAAAATCAAAATAAAAATAAATAATGTAAAAGAGTATGTAAGTAAAATTAAAAAAAAAACAAAAAGTTGTTTTTTTAGATTGATTTTTTATAAAAGCGTGTTTTTTAGTTTTTTATTAACTATTTATTTTTTGTTAGATATTTATTAATATTATTATTTATTTTTTCATATTATTGCATTCATATTATTGACTGCCTCGTTGGTCATGTTAGGTGCAAGTATGACTGCCGATCACGGAGTCATGGGTTCGATTCTCGGGTCGAGCACTACTAAATTGTGCCAGGTGTATGGCAATAAGCTCACCACCCATTCCATAGTGGGACGTAAACGTAACTCGTGACACGTGGGAGTGTTCTACATTCCTCTGCCTACCTCTTCGGGGATTACAGGCATGATGTTACGTCATATTATTGCATTGTCATCGGTCCTTGACAGCTATGCCAAAATTCAAATCAATCCGACGGCGTTTCGAAGTCGATCAAAATAGCGTTCAAAGATTCCGTTACATACATACATAGATGCAACTCAAGCTAATACATATAACCGTGTTAAAAATAACTGTTCATATTTAAGGTAGTGCTATTTTCAAAGCTACTCGTACAATATTAAATGTACATCCGATATGAGAAACGCTTTAGCATTTATTATCAAAGAAAAATATTTTATGTGCGTAAAGAAAGTAAAGTTATCCTTTAAATAAATTTCTGGTGTTACTGTTAGCAATATCATTCTAATCTATGTACATGAAGCAAGATTTCGAGATATTATAAGTATACGTTTATTTAACCGTAAAGGCTACTACAAAATTACAAATTTATTAGAAAATAAACAAAATTGGAGATGATTAATAAATTACACTTATCTACGAGTACATATAAATTGATTGCCTCGTCAGTCGTGTGGTTGCAAGCGCGACTGCCGACCAAGAGGTCTAGGGTTCAAATCCCGGATCAGTTAGTATTAGATTTTTCTAATTTGAAATTTATAGTAGTGGCTTGGAGTCCGGATTTGTGTCTGATGTATGGCAATAGGCGCAATACCTATTTCATTGTGGGATGTGAACATAAATGGTGAAATGTGGGAGTGAACTGCATTCCTCTGCCTACCTCTTTGGAGATTACAGGCGTGATGTTACGTATATATAAATAAATGTCAAAGTGTAATGTGTCTTTACAAGAATAGTTTTTGAGGCGGTATAAAGAGCTAGTTTTCTTTGCTAATAATTTTTTAGTCGTATCAGGCGTTATTTTGCTGAAATCCACTGTTAAGAGATTATGAATATATTATTTTACACCAATCCGTGAATATTTACGCGTAAGGTGGTGTAAGATATATAGCGTGTGTCACTCATCCTGAACAAAAAAAAACATGAATGTCATATTTTAAGTATACACTGTCGAATATGTGATCTATCACGTGTTATGTCCGGGAACATTCAATTTTCTGTTATAGACTACGGCTAACTCCAATGTTCAAAGAGTGTCCACCTGGATCGCGAACATTATTAGTAATCTAGTAAATTTTTAATAGTAGAATATATAACATGTTATAAAGGTTTTCCTTCATATTTTTTTACGTGTAGCGCAGCATTATAGACAAAATTTAATCATATTTCGAAATTTGATGATTTCCCCCGTTACAGTATTTCGGCAATAAGCTATCGGAACAAGCTCCTCAAAGGTCGCATTCGACTCTGGATCACGCTATGTAGCATGTCAACAGATTATAATATCTGAATTGGATCTTCTTTGGAAAATGTAATAAATGTCAATTCTACATGAATTCGCCTTTTCAAGCTCTTTTGTTTTAATACACTCGCCTTTACAAAAAAAACTTCTATTATATTCACTGCTAACATTTAATAACATACAAATAAATCAGTAAATTGTAATTAACTTTGTAATCTCTATACCTAATAAGTAATACCTACCTAGTGTGTAATACGTAGGTAGGTATATGGCGTCGTCTGTTTCGTGTATACCTACTCGTATAAATGTTTAAAATACGCTCATACAAAAAATATTAATCATAAGTACACATAATGTATATATGGTATGGACTAAATGTTTTTATAACTGAATTGTCGCCGTAAATAGCGTTGAACTAGTCACGAGCCACGTAGATGTGTGCTTGATGTCAACGATTATTATGAACACGACACGAAGAAAAATGTACATATGTACCTATATACATATAGGTACATATTCACGCCAGGTCCCTTACTAGGTAGACAGAGAATAATGTATACATCGTTATACAACGCGATATAGTAAAACAATCTAGGCGTATATAATTGTTTTAAGGTTTAAATATTCACTTATGTATGGCAATAGGCTCAACTACTATTCTATAGTGGGACATAAACGTAACTGGTGAAATGTGGGAGTGAACTACACTCCGTTCTCTACCTCTTCGGGGATTACAGGCTCAATGTTACGTTTACAGCAACCACAAGAATCTAATGTTCAATGTTTAACCCTCTTAATAGTTTGAGACGCTAATGATAATTTGCTACGAGTATTATTAGTCAAACAAAGTTGTACCGCGAGTGGAATTCCTTAATCTGAGGGACCGTTCAACTTTACAGGGTTACGGGTCTAAACGCTTTTGAAAAATGAACACAATTAATATAAATAGCTTCGATAGTTACCTCAATGTAAAGTTACCTAAGCGTATAAAATTAATGATCGGTATCAGTCTCGTTTGGGTGTTTCCAAGTTTAATTAACGTTTTAGAGCCGGGGGCAAATTGGCTTCAATGCACAATTTGTCGGAGTGGTGTATGTTCGGTGTTTGTGCACCTGTTATGATTAGCACACCTCGATGGATTTGAACGGCTCACGATTAGCTTAATAGCGCGAATTTGTTCGTAACACTTTAATAATTTGTAAATGTTCTAAAAGAATGTTCTAAACCAATTAAGAGTTTATTTATACATATTATGAAATATTGATTGCCTCGTTGGTCGTGTTGGTTGCACGTGCGACTGCCGTGAGGTCCTGGGTTCGATTCCTGGGTCGGGCACTACTAAATTTTCTAATTTAGATTTTCTAGTTGTGGCTCGGAGTCTGGATATGTGTCCGGTGTATGGCAATAGGCTCACCACCTATTCCATAGTGAGACGTAAACGTAACTGGTGAAACGTGGGAGTGTTCTATATTACTCTGCCTACCTTTTCGGGGATTACAGGCGTGATGTTACATTTTATGTTTAAGTTGTACAAATAATAACACTACAAAAATGAAGCAATTAATTAACATGTTTTGCAGGTACTATAGTGTTTCATTGTACGCAAAAAATCCGACATCAATTGTCGTGATTCCCTATACACTGTATGAATTTTTATTTGCTTACTCCAATACAGCGCTGATGACAATCATTTGTTCCGTCGAGTGAATGTGTACTAATTAATCGCTGGGAATCTATCACTTACGTTGCTCGCTGAAATGTCTATTAGAGATTAAATGGGTAGCGGTGAATAATGGAAGTAGACGCGGATAAATGGTCAGAACGACAAAGCGTTCGTTTTACACAGTCTTATTGCATATTGAGCTGATATTGGAGCTTATAATAAATGTATTATATATCTAACACAACATTACTTCTGTAGTTCTTCGAAGGGGTAGGCCGAGGATTTTCGAAGATACATTTAGAAGTTATTCAGGCGAGCCGTTCTGCAGGTAGGCGAAAAACCAAAAATAAAAAGAAAACATTACGAATATTGAAATAACTTCGATAATTTACCTTGTAAAGCTTAAATAATCATTAATGTATATACATTTGCATACTACAGTAGTACATACAACTGCTATAAAGTATAATAGTACACTTTCGAGTATTTTATATACGAAAATAGCGGGGAGTTTTAGGGTTGGCCTGGTGGGTCACTTGTTTTTTTAGACATTTGGACAAAAGATAGAAAAGGCATCCCATTTAGTTTTCTACAATAAATACTTGTTCCAATTCAAAATAAAGACAATGGATATAAAGATTACAGTGACCGCTTGAAATGAATTGGCCTTCATGCCTTCTTACAGGTTGAAAATAAGATAAAAGACAAAAGGCAACGTAGGAATAATAAAACTCGAGAGCATGGACAATAAAGATATTATTATTACATCGTAAACGTACCAACAATAAGGGTCTTTGGAAATGAACTAATTATTAATATTAAGTCACGTCAGGTTTATTACGGGGTAGACAAATAGGACGGAGCGTCAAATATCTGTATGTTTACAAACGTGACGTGTTTCTTCTGCATTCATTGCTTTCCTTATGAATGAAATTAGGTCAAATGAAGATATAAGAAGAAGGCTTTTTTGTTGAATTGAAAAACTATTTTGATATAACATAAATAACACGCCCGTGTCTCTGATAGGTATTAAATTATCTGTAGGTACATACAAATTTTTTTTAAATTTATGTTTATTATTGGAGGTGCATTGCAGTATATTTTGTTCAGAGACCTGCGCTGACATCGTGTGTCAAGGAGGCGGGGACTGCACAGTGGACGAGGAGACGGGCCGCCCTGCATGCCGCTGCAATCACAACTGTACAGAAGCTCAGGTAATGCAATCAAAGCCGGCAGCTTTGCATTGAAATGTTCTAGAATATTACCACTATTTCTCACAATTATTCAATTACACATTCTAGTGAATCTTAATACCACCTTAATTCCACCCTCTGTGTTTTCAGACACATGTAACCCAGGATGCTTCAAACCTAGATTGTATACGCTTGCCTTAAGCGTACCCAGTTTATAATAGAATACATTGCGCTTTCCAGCAGGCGGGCGGTGAAAAGCTAGTCTATACTGTAATAAAAAAATACACTGTGCAATACTAAAGAAATGAATTAGGACCTCATTATTTTTCTTTTACTTGTACCGTTACGCGAAGTACAATATAATGGTTCAAGTTCATGGTTTAATATTAAGTGGGGAATTAAATTCTCATCAGTTTAGGTCGGATTTGAACAGTGCTTGAACATTCCGCAACAATGGCCACTTAACTCAACAAAACATTGAGCCCCTTGTTATACAAATTGTATTATTATAAATTGCTTAGAAATAAAATCCATGTAATTTTATTGAGCCACCATTACTTGCTGTTTATTTTCTTGAGGGTACAAGGTTTGACTGCACAGATTCCGCCGCTGCTACGATTAATGCTGCTAAACGGCAGTGGTTGCGTTGTTATTCCTGTTTGATATAAGTGTTAGGCAGACACGATAAAACACGATGCATAATTATCGAATCAGTCGTTGCGGAAAATAACTCTAAATAAAATGAGATTAGACGCAGTTTTTGCGTCATTGTAGTTACATACATTTTGGATACTTTCATAAAATCGTTTTGTTTTAAAAATTCAAAAATAATCATAAACTATAATAAATATTACATACAAATACGATACAAATGAATTTCTAGTTAGTTTTACTTCATAGGGCATGTTGATACTTTATAAACAATGAAATTTTTTTGGAAGGAATCGGAGGTAGTCTGCGGATCGGATGGCCAAACCTACCCGTCACAGTGCGAGTTGGATTCTAACGCGTGTCGTGAGCAAAACGACCTGCGTCTGGCATACAAGGGCGATTGTGGTAAGTATTTATATAAAAAGTAGATATTTGGATTGAGATATTAATTTACATATTTATTGGATACAGATCTTTGGCACTTGATGCTCTCTGCCTACCCCGTGAGGGGCCTGGTGTGACGATACGCATGTATCTATACATTTATATTAAATATAAATTTCAGGACATTTCGAAACTGCCATCTGATTCCAAAGTATGTTTGGAGACAGTCTGTGTCTGTGTTATAGGAATCAGACGGCTGATTAAACACATATACATCGATATTAATATATATTTGTTGATATGTTTACACATAGACACATAACGAATAATGTAATTAAATTATAATGTAATATAATTAGCGAATTTAATACAATCATATTATGTATATTTATGATTAATTATTTTTGATTATCATTTTATTTTGGCTGTATCACGTTACTGTGATCTTTTGTCGTTGTCTTTGTCTATGTAAAAAACTTCCAGGTCATCACATACGTCTGTACCTACGTGCGAAAGCATTCAAAACAGTTTGTTGGTAATTCGACAATATACTCTATTGTTCTTTAATAGGTATGCGTTCCTCCGAAATCGTCTGTGAGAATTTGTTAGGTGTTCAACAGTTTTCAAATGGAACATTTGTTATACCAATCGTATTATACATAAAGGTTATTCTAGAGTACCTTGCAACACCACTGCGAATTGTTCTCTGATGCTAATAGATTGTGGTATTATACGTTCATTATATTAATAGGTTCTTAAATTGTGTAAGTGAAAGTCTTATGAAATATTGCGGGTACAAATTTCAAGTGAACACAATCTGTAAGTAGCAGTGATGACTTAAGTTAAATGCGGTATCGTTTTAAATTTCTAACACATAAAAAATAGACATATTATAATATTTATTGATTCGACTCGAGTATACATGGTATCCCTATTATTTCATCATCATTGTAATTACATCATAATAATTAACTTGTTTACGTTCAATAACACTCCATTGATCTCGATGTTCAGTTCTTTGTATCTAACGACTACTACTTACAATCAATATTACGAGTATTTGTAAATACTTTGTATGTATATACAGATACACGTATGTTACAGTTGTGAATAGTCGTCAATACTAACTGGGGCGGGCAGTGCGCTCGGACCAAATGCACTGCGGTCGGCTTTCAGAGCCGATTGTGGCTAGCAACGGTCACAGCATAACTACTTGCGGGATACCGTCTTAATTAGCGTTCAACTGTTCCCATGTTCTTATTTACATTTCATTATAGATACAAAATAAACTTGAATATAATTACATAGGTGAATTAATTTTTTAGAATTCCTGCTCTTGTTTATTTCTTAATTCCATATTTATATACTTATAACATATTAGTATGAAAATTTAATTACAATGTAGCGATTAATGCCGCTTGGAATTGTCCTGATTAGTTGTGATCCTGATTAGTTTTGATGTAACAGCGTAAATATAGGTCGGTTCTTACTAGTATAATGGGTAGGTACTAGAATAGAAAAATCATTATTCAGTTTGTATGTCAGAATATTTATAACTCAAAATAAACTCACCAGCCAGTTGGCACAACGGTAATTATTCCAGTCGGCCACGGAAAGGTCGCTGGGTTCGATCCCCTGCAGTACGTATATCTTTGCCACTCTGTGCTCTCTGCTGGCCCTGTGAGGGACCTAGCGTGACAGTAATTCGTAGATGTACTCGTATACATGTATTACGATGACTTTAATAACAACCTTAAACTTTCAACGTTTCTTTCAAAAATGAGGGAATGTGATCGATTTTTTATTGTAATAACTTTATACATAATTTTAAACAGAAAATGCCTTATGTACAATAATTCTACACAATACAATTATTTTAACAATAGTAACGTCTCGTGCGATTTTAAAAGGCGCTTTGTGTTTTTTTATTCTGAAAATATTGCTACAGACATTCTATTATAATGTTCAAGAAAAGAAATATAAGCCAGACTTCGCCTCAGATACTGTTTGAGATAATGGCAGCGGAAAAGGAAGAATAATAAAAAAAGTGCTCTAATGTTTCACGAGTTAAATTCGCGCGTTAAAATTATAGTCCGTAGCCTCTTAATTGCCTCTGTTTGGCCACAACGTTTCTAACTAATTAGTACAGTCCGGATCATTTTAGTGAAATAATTACATTCGCTTTGGGATATTACACTATTAGCGGCTAACAGCGGCAGTGCACGATACCGCCCGAAAAACTTCCCTCGTTTTTCTCAATGTTATCACTCGATTTCTTATCTAGACCGTAGTTTTTCTACATTACCGCGTTTAACGATGTTTTTGTATATTTTTTTTACCAAAAAAGTTCCTTACATACATACATATTTATATATTTTTATTTGGCTACACGTAATATTATAAATGAACCATAATACTCCTACCAGCTAATACTAATGATAATAAAACTTATAACTAATATGATAATTACGTAACTGAATCAATGTTGGAAAACAAAATATATTTATTGCACATATTATAACTAATTAATCTTGTCATATTTGTCAAAATAATAAAGAGACGATCAAATGTACTTAATTTTGTATTCGAATTGTCAATTGGTCGGAACATTACATTGAATGTGTAATAACCATTCAACATGCGAGTATTATAAAAATTGCAAATGTGATGTATAGAATGACATGTAAAATTCCAAGGGGTAGCATTCAATAGTAATATTATACAAAAATGGGATTAAAAAGCATTCCAGTCGATAGACCGCGAAAATTAAGCCGTAATCGAATACTCACGAAGAAAAGGTTCGCGATCAGGTATGAATTAGAATTTTCGAAGAATTATATGAATGAGGGCGGCTAACAATAAGCTTTTGTACCACCAGGGGTGGTTGGCCACGATTTTAATTACTACCCATCAGTTTAATTAGGGGAATGCCACACAAAGGGCGGCATACGAAGATTAACTTGCAGTTAATAGCCTTAGTTTTAAGGGCACCACGTGTGACTCGAACGTTTTTATTATTCATTACGTCGGTATACTTTCTCTGTCGTTTTCAGATTTTTGCCTGATTTATTATTTACGGCTTATTTTCATTCCGCACGAATGTCAAATGCGTACGCGTTCTGTGACTATGTTACATTATTGTTCTACAAATAAATTTATGAATTTACCAATCAATAAGCTTTATGTAGTACAAGTAAACATGATCACATTATATTAGTGATAATTAAATTCTCTATACCTCTCTAGCCTGCAGACCTGCGTAACACCTAGGTAAATCTTGTTAAGTGACACAGTACCTACTGTGAGAGTTATATTCAACGGTTAGATAAAGATATATATTTTGACGTATATATGTACATTAAAAAATACCTAATAAGGTAACAGAAAACAAATGTTTTTCGTTTAGACATGTTACAAAAATCAGTTATCTAGAAATGGCAGTATAACATATTCTCGCGTTGCTTGTAAGAAATTTAGCATGATAATATAATAATTAATTAAAATAATTAATAGTAAAGTTTCCTCGTTGATTTCGTAGGTTATAAATCTTGACCCAACAAAGCCGTAGATCGATAGACAATATGTACAGTTGACCTCAACTTTTTCTAACCGAACAGCGAACAAAAAGGACATAATTCGTTCCGTACAAACTTGTATTGGTGTTTGTCTCCGCATTCATGTCTCCCAGTTTATTTGTACGTGATTCGTAACTTTTTGGAAGATCCAGCAATTTCATACGAGTTATGTATTCTGGGAAGTTCTAAACTTTTACGATCTCCACTTTTTTTCTTTCTGAACATCGTTCATTACATACTCGTATATACAGCTGAAAGGCTTGCAGTAAATAATCGGCTTTCATAAAATAGTCTTTTTTATTTACTTGCTGTTGAAATATTTAATGTATGTTACTTGAAATATACTGTTGTGCTTTATAATTACCAACGTTTACTTCTGTAATCTTTAGATTGAATGATTCATAATGCGTAAGAACTGTATGCGTTCTATTTGTATAGATTACACCTAATAAATGCTCCGATGGTTCGGACATGTTGAAAGAATGACGAAACAGATATACAATGCGAATGTCGATGGACGCAGATGCCGAGGGAGACCAAGACTCACTTATCTAG
>DWDV01000307.1:0-18127 GCA_018245615.1 Mimoniades ocyalus | reverse complement strand
CGACCCGGGAATCGAACCCAGGACCTCCCGTTCGGCAGTCGCACTTGCAACCAACACGACCAACGAGGCAGTCTACATGATGTACCTACATGCAATTAAAAACAGAACTGATCTACGGACATACAAATTTATTTTTTAAAGGTCTCCTTGATTGGTAACAGTATCCGACCCTTAGCAGGACTGACGAATAACATTAAACTTTTGTTGTTTTCAGTACACATTGACTACAGAAACAATGTATTTATTAATAAATCTATATTAAAGTAATACTTGTATTGAATTGAATGTTTTCGTGAACAATAAATTGAGATATTTTTATATATTTTAGTTCTACAATACAACAATTTTGTAATAGAAACCTATTACAAAATTGTTGTAAGTATTGTTTTAAATTTCAATATTCACATTTTCGGTAGTTTTATCAATAACGTATACGAATACTTTAATATGGAAGGTTCAATTCAATCACTGTTTTATGATACATACTAGGAATTATAAGGAATCATAAGTCAGGAAACAATTAAAACAAATAAAGAATAAATAAATACTACTACAATAATGAACATTAAAGATATGTTGCAAGTACCATTTTCACACTTTTAATTATTAATAATAAAGATATATGTATTATTGTAATTCGGGTTATTTACAAAACAATTTGCACACATACATTCAACATCAACATTAGGTACCATCAATTATTTACTCCTTCCATTATTCGAAAAATAACTTTTTGAATAAGAAGGAAAAGTACACAGAATTGTATAATGCGGAAAATATGACAAATTTTAAAATCACATAATTTAAAATTCACAGTGTATATCATAATATGTGTAGAATTCGGCTTGCTTATTTATGCTTATATATTAATTAAACTACAGTAAATTAGTGACAAACTTACTAAATTAATACATAATTATGACCTAAGGATAATATATGTTTCAAAACGGGACAGAATGTCATGGCTACACTGACAAATCATGTATATAGCTGCGTGACGTAATGTAACTTGACATTTATACTATGTTGCCACTTAATCTGTCAAATGTAAATGTCAAAATTGAAATGTCAAACACAATGAAAAGTCTTTTTCACTCTATCATATTAGGTACATATATATTGCTTTTATGCCTCGTTTTACTTCATTAGAATTGGTTACTAGTACATGTTATTTTCAAATTGTTCTCATAATTCAGTGGTAAGAGTAATTTTAATTTTGCACTTGTGGGATAAAATGCCTTTGTTCATACTTGTTTACAGCAGATTAAAATGATGTTATAAATTCACACCTATATTAATGCTTTTTGCCTAAACTTTCAATCCCAATAAAAATACAAACAATAGAATAGTACATCTTATTTAAATATTAATATTACAGTATAAGTAATATAAACTACGAATATACACTAAATTAACTAACGAAAACTAATTAATATGTATCATAATCATATATTTCTAACAATAAAAAGGCACTGCTTTGAGTCGCGATACAAAGGTTATGAAGGAATAAAAATATAATGTCAGATATAATATTAATTTAATAAGTTAGATCGATTACGAAGACACGTCGAAAATTTTTGTTTGAGAGATAACAAATATTAAAAAAAAAAAATCATCCTTGAAATTAATAGTCTTTATGAACCTTCTTTTGTTTTCATTACGCAAGTATACTTTCATCTCGTAATGCTTATTTCGATAATTTTACGTTCTTATGAGCATAAGGTTGTTTTTTTCCTAGAACTATCCTATGTATATCAAAATTTGAATTACATATGAGAATAAAAGTGATTTCTCATACTGGGCTTGTTTAGACGGGGTTGGTATTACACTTTTATCTAACAAGACCAAGTTAAAGCCCTTACCCAATATCGTTGATTCAAGGTGAGCGTTTGAAAAACGAACGAGCGGCTATAACGTAACACGCCTCGTATGTGAAAGGACTGTTAGGTTGATTATTTCTTTATTACTAAGAAATTGCGAATTTCTCGTTTTGATATTAAATATGTAATACACTGACTGAATGTTTTGGTTGATTTTGTCATAACAGACAAAGAAAGCCACGTGAAGTTCAAAAGTATGAATATGCTTGTGCTTAATTTTCTTACTTTTGACAAATTAACTTTGTGATGCAGTGGCGCGATTATTTTTTGTTCTCTGTCACACGGTGACGTTGCGTCCGAACACTATTTTAGTGTAATTTCGAAGTGACATGTCATAAGAATAATAATAATAAAGTGTCTTCTTCATTGCATTTAATCACATTTACTCGACTTGTATCAATATTTATAAGTTTATATAAAACTTTCTGAGTAATCCATGAAATGTTTATTTTTCGTTAAGCAAAAGGCTTCGACTTCGAATAATACTTTTTGTATGTATTTAAAAACAGTGGCAATAAACTGTAAAATAAAATGTTGCAAATCAATGGGAACTAAAATTTAAAACTCAGGGTATAATTACGTATATCTTATTCACATTCAAATTATCCCTTACAAATACCCAAATTTTATTCAATATGAGTTATTATAAATACAACATCAAATCTCTCGGTGCGTGCGCAGAATTATTTACAGGTTTTTTTATTTTATTTTACAAAACAGACGAGAAGTAGAAATACTCGGTACAGGTAATTTTAATAATGATGTAACATGATTATTTAACGCGTGTTATCTGTCAAGTTGACAGTTAAACTACAGTTCTATTTTTAACACCATAAATTAGTGGCCAGTAAGATAGAACTTAAAAATCTCCACTGGAGTACCGTGGAGCATGTCTATAACATATTGTGTTGCTATGTACGTTTGGTAGTATTAACCAAGATTTTCCGCTTCCCATCTCTTTTGAATTTATCCTAATCTACCTTTTATAATTATATTAGCTACAGATTATAAAAAGACAAAGACAGTAATTATATAAATACAGATAGTATATTTTCTAAGCAAAAGATTAAGTAGTATTATATTACTAGTTGCGATTCTTACAATATTACTTTTATATGGTAACATTAGTATGTACTTGTGAATCTTTTACTATCAAATATTCAGTTAAGTTGAGATAAATTCCAATGAATTATTTGAAGAGCATGGAAGGATTTATGTGGACCCTGGGTTAAAATCGTACAAAATTGATTGAATATACTCGTGGTGAACTAATCAATCGGTCAATGACGAAAATTCCTATAACTTGCAAATTAATGATGGTACATCCATAAATTTTATATAACAGAGAATATTAATACCGCATGAAATAAATGCACTAATAGCTTAGTGGTTTGATATTCAGACTCTCACTTCGGTAGCCCGTTTGCGTTTTAAGGTTAAATATCACTTGCTTTAATAGTAAAGGAAAATAACGCAAGGAAACCTGCAGACCTTAAGGTTCATAAAACAAAATGTTCATTAAGGCGTGTGAAGTCTGCTACCGACCCGCACTTGGCCATCGTGGCAGACTATGGGCTTAACCCACTCATTCTAGGTTCCATGCTCCAAGCATGGAACGATAAAATGGAAAAATGAAATAAAACCTAAAATAATCTACAACGTAATTGAAAAAAGTTGAAATTTCAAAAACCTCTAATACGCAATCAAATTCAATTCGCGATTGTTTTTCTTTTGTTTGTTTTTTCAGTTTTGATATCAGTGTGTCAAAATGAAAATGATAAACGAGGTCATTGTCCTCTTTCACCGTCATTATTGAAATACTGTAATGGGGAGCACTAGAAGAGTGTACACGTATAGTCACTATGGCAGTAGAAGGCAGAAGTCAGCGCAGTACGGCAAGAACATTGGGCGCCTCACTTCTTGGAGTGCAGCGAGTTGCCTGGCGTTTCCGAGAAACTGGATAAAACTTAAGGAGACTAGCAATCGGCGGACCGTGATGTCGATACAGCTTGAGAGGATCGATTTGTTGAACACGCACAATGGGGATACGTAAAATGGTCAAGAGTATTTACTCTTTTTTGATGCCAGATTAACCCTATATGGGCCTTATAGGCGCCGATGGGCCTACCGATGGTCAGATCGTTTTGAGGAAAAAGTGCCATTCGTCGGTGGATCTGTTATAGTTTGGGGCTGGAATTTCTTCATCTTGTCGCACGGACTGTGCTGATAGAAAATGGTATGCTAACTGGAGCAAAATATGTGGATATGTCATTCTGAGAGGAGATCCATATCCCAACGGTAGAAGTGGAACGACAAAAAGGTTCAAGAAAATGTGGAAGAAATTCTTAATGATGATGTCGGGCTATATGCGATTATCTACAACATACAGTTTCATTCATTTCGCCAACTCTATTACTTTAAAATTAACTTCCGTTTTTCGCACTAACGCATATTCTTTGTCCGCGACTTTCTTATATTTTTTCACATTTTTATCGCATAATAGTACATTGAGAAAATTACAAAGGGGGTAAATAAAAATAATCACAGGTAAAATGTTGTATTATCATTCAATTTACATTCCATTGAACACAAATAGATTATATATTTATTATGAACAGGGAAAAGAAATCAGTTTCACAAAGCGAAATAGTGAATATTTTAACAACATGTATATAGTAAATATTATTATTAAACTGAACAATTAAAATTTATATATACATGAAATGGTCCAGTAATTTTGTAGAATATTTATTAAGATAGAGAATATACATGATACAATAATATAACGAATCTTATACAATACATCTACTAGATAAATAGTTATACTTAAATATTGCTGATATATCGCCTTATTACCAAGTTTATAATTATATAAATGGGGAAAATACTGTATTCTCACTTTAATTAAGCTTCATTTATACGTACAATACGTATTTTAAATTCTCTCAAGTATTGGCACACACACCACTACAATATTACATACTAAACTGTTAAACTATCTTTGGCTGTATTAATACAAGGCGTTTGCCATTTTATTCCAACTGTCAAACGGTAAACATTTCGCGCGCATAATACTGTTACATGCGAAATATTGTTATTATTGCTATTCTATAATTCTTTCTACATATCAGGATAATATCGTTTATAGAGTGTTAAAAAAGTTCGTAAAAGGCAACATAGGTAATTTGAAATTTTCTCTCATTAACTAGAACACAAATTACATCATTAAATTCATTTAACGTTTAAGTTCCGGGACTCCCGTTAGGAACTAAGTTCCTTAAGCTTTTTCGTTAACTCCGAATGTTATAGTATATGGAGGTTTAGATTCTTTGTATTTGTGTATTTTCGTCATGTAACGAAAAAGCATTATGTCCCCTTCATAATGTATAAATAAAATGTCGTGAAATAGCACGGATTTTGAATGTCAGAATTATTTAGGTACCTACATATGTCGCCACCGCTGATATTTTTCGTAATCGTCGATTTAATGTTTTGTATGTGTTATAATACAATTTATATATGTCGATATCAGTAAATACAATCGAATCGAAACTTAAATAATAGTTATTCAAGTCTTTATTAACTTTATAAAGAATAACCCGATAATAAAAAAAAATATTTATTCATAGCTGTTTTTCTAATCTATCAAAATAATATTAACAGGAATCCACTATAACGTTAGATAAAACCGCAACAGCAGAGTAAATAAACCAGCGCTAAACAGTAATACAAACAGCCAGACGCCAGACAGTAATGACATTGTTCAGAAGCACATCAATTATGGTCTAAAATATTGTCCAAACAACGATTACCACGCCTTAATATTAAGTTTATAGTATGCACTTAACACCAAATTATGTTGAGCCCCGTCGTCGATTGTCCATTACACAAACACGGGCCCATCATTTTCCACTCACAGGACGTTTAGGTTCTCACAGTTTTTGAACTTTGAGTCTTCCTTGCCGAATATCCAAGTGAGCATTTGCCTTGCTTTCATGCTCGCTCGGACCACACCTCGGGACTTGTACCAGTGAGCCGGAGACGATTCCCTGCCCCCGTCGGCTGAGTACTGCTGTTTTTTGAGTCGGATTTGGGTCAGGATGCCCACGAGCAGCTCGTCCACGTTGTGGTTGATGCCCACTGACACCTCTATGAACTTCGCTTTGTATGTGCATGCTAAGCATTTGCCGTCTGCGAAAGAGGAGTGACATTAGTGACTTGTAATAAAATGCATAATTATGTGCATTACTATGGATATACAATTTTGTACATTATTTAGAGCTTAAATCTGGTAGAATCCACCGTCTAGAATTTACTAGCGTAAGCACTTAGATTTCCCTATGTTTGCCATTGCCATGCCAAAAAGGAATAATCAAATGTTTTGGATTGTTATTACTTGCTTGTACCTATAATATTTAAGGTGTTGGGAAAGTTCAATAAACATTAACTGATTGAGAACTTTAATGGTCAGATTCATATTACGTATTTTGTGTAGTAGATTCTGATGTCACTAATACAAACGAACGAACTTTAATAAGACCCTTAAAAATCCACACGGCAATGAAATAACAATTTTTTCTATAATATTCAATTATAATATGTCAACATCTTTCATCCTAACAGAATCTTGTTACGCTGACGAATATTTCTTTCATGTTTATTGTCTGCAGCCGCAGTCAGTAATATTAAACACAGTTGGCAGTTGCCGAGAGAAACCGTACGGCGCGGCGTCGCGTCATTAATTACGCCGAAGTAGTTTTCCATCAAGATGAGCGTCCACGCAATAACGACGAACTTGAAGGACATGTTTCTAACGTAGACATTACACGGTCAGTTTGAGCGTAGCACCTATATTTAAATAATGATTCGATTTAATTTAAAATTGCACGAAATTCGACCCGAGGTCATTTGTACATACGAGTAGATGCAGTGATCCATCTAAGGAGTAGGTAATATGATAAGCTTAGTGTCAGCGTAAGCTTAGTGAAACACTAATAATTTTACAAAAGGACCAAATATAAAATATATGTACATAAATAACAATATCACCTATGTACATATATACATATATATCCCTGAAAGGGTACGCAAGTTAGTGTATTACTCCCACTTTTCACCAGTTATGTTATAAGTCCTCGACTCGGGGTTCGATTCCCATGGCCTTTAACTTGGTAGTCGCGTTTACCGAACCAATCCAAATATATATATATGTATATAAAATTTTAAAGGTTAATTTAGAAAGGATTGTATTTAAATCCATTTTCATATCTTTCTCTATTGTATTTCTCTAGTTTTTTCGGCTAACGTAATGAAATAAAATATTTCATGTTACTGTAACCTGCTAACGAGAGGGATGACATCAATGTAAACATGTTAATAAACCAAAATTTAAGCTGAAAATATGAAAACAAAAAAGCCTGAATTCGGCTGAACGAAGTCGTTAGGAAAGAAATAGTATAATAATCAAAATAGGGGCCAAGGCTCGCCAGGGAAATCAATTTGCCTCCATAATAGCGAATAATGAACGCGGTAAAATTTCCAGCCACAATACAAGTACGTCCTTCCGACACATTTTTTCCGTTCGTTTCGAGTCTCGCTCATTGTAACTGTAATTAGGCTGTCAATAACAGGATTTTAAGCAACTGGCGCTCAATGGTTGCGAAAACAGTTTGCTATTCATTCCTGTAAAATGAATCTTTACATAAATATATTTTATAGGTCGACGAAACAAAATATTGCCTTCAATATTTCACATACTTCACTCGTAATATAATTACAACATACTAGTGGGTAGCTGTACATTATTTAGGAAAAATTTCACGAGGAAAAGTCCGTTAAGCAAAACTGAGATCCACCCTATTTTGCTTAACGGATTCAGAGATATGAAAGCCCCATTGCAATGGACAGAGTATTATATATTATCACTGGTGGGGTGCCACAGGGAGAAAATATCAGCTCTTACACCGTATTGGGATTACAGAGTAACTCAGCAACATAATCTGTGACGAAACAGCGTTATTGAGGAAGACGCTATTCCACTTCCCTTGGGAAGGTACTTGATAGGTGTTCAAAGAGGTTTACTATATATCGCATTTGCTTGTGTGTTACATGCCAAATAAGACATTAGGGCTATACAAATTGTTTCCCACATGTTACTTGTATTGAAATTCCTTACTGCAATTTGCTCAAGAGATAAAAAAAAAGATGTAGAACCACTTCTCGTTAGCTATTACACTGAAACTATCTGGCCATTGTTAGCCTATCTGGTTCTCAGTTCGTTTTCTGACGAGGTCCATGACTATAATTGTCCTTTCCAACGACTGCTTAAGCCGGGGTTCTAATCTTACAGGCGTCGTCCCTAATCACATTCTAATATCTTTTTCCTAAGAGCGAAGGAAAAGAGCGCTGACTTCGATTTACTGTTTTTTAGAACCGCTTAGTATGGCATTATTATTAGTATTCTTTCTTAGTATGGCAGAATTCTACTAATTATCTGAGTTCACACGGTAAAGTTATTGAGATTAAGCCTGTAGTCTCCAAAGACGTAGGCAGAGGAGTGTAGTGCACTCTAACTTTTCACCAGATTTGTATTTGTATTTATATTATTACCAGATAAAACAAATTACCTTGCGTAGAAACAGCACGACTTCTCGCAAGATCTATTTTGTTAGCCACCAGAAGCGCTGGTCTCGATCTGAGCATATCGCAGTCCAAAAGCCTCGCCAGTTCTTGTTCTGCTTTTTGAAAGGACGCTTTGTCGACTACGGAGTATATAACTACGAACGCATCAGGCGGCTCCGTACGATCGATTTCTTCCTGTAAATGTTAAAAAACTTTGAGTATTAGGGCAATATGAAAAGTAAGCGTTGAAAATAGCTAAGAAATGTTTAGTAATTCTAATGCGGTTTTTCATTTTTCGGACTAGGGTGGAATACTTGATATCTAAACGTAATTGCTAACACTCTAGAGACTGGAACGGACAATGAAATCACTAGTAAATTAACAGAACAATGAAGCGATTGTGCCTCAACGTTTGAAGCTAATAAGATTCTGCTGTTTTATTCAAGCGTAACCAATGTCAATATAAATATTAGAAAGAGTTCGAAAAAATACTAGATCGAGATTGCTCAATTCAATTCATAGATAAGCTAATCATATCACACACGACCACGAAGATCCAAAATAGTTACTTAAGTTAGTACCTATTAAAGTGTTAATTTTTACAGTAGATAGAGTAGGTATCTTTAAAGAAATAAATGGTCGTGTGTATTACCGTCATATAGTGGAGTGTGCTCCGCCTTACCGGAGATGATATTCGAATAGCATAAGAAATGTTGAAGTCCAAATTTTGGACGGAATTGTAATTAATAAAGATAGACATAATAAAAATCTAAACATACCCAATATGTTGTAACTTAGTATTCTACAATACATGTTATTTGACTATGATTGATGTTAAAATAAATGTCGAAAACGGAGGATCCGTTATTTATTCTATGTGTGTGATCAAAAATAATTTATTACGATGTATTTATTACCATTGCTATGAAACAGAATTGTGAAGGATTTCTTTTCATTTATTTAAAAAATATCTTATCGAAGTATACAATTTGTTACTAAGGATTCTCCGGGGTTTGGAATATTTTATACAGCAATGCTTAAGTTTAATTAGAGGTAGGAGGTTTTGGTTAACTCTGGAGAATTTTGTCTTTAATAATGAAGAAAGTAATATTCGGGGAGAGCTCCTTAACATCCACGAATTGTACTCGCAAACATGTCGAGATACATACCTACACAGATTTATAGTCTCACAGATGTACAGTTACGAGCGACGGAAGAAATTTTCATTAATTTATGGAGTTGTACAAATATTAAATATCAGTTTTCGATTCCGAAATTGTTTCAATTTACATTCGCCTAACTTTACTTGAGTGCGCGTGGTCTGTCGCTTCCGAAGTTTCAGTGGGGTTCTGGCAGCCCACTTCGGCGCACGTGCTCTCAGATTCAATATATAGCGTAACCTTCTGGAGAAGTTCAATAAGTTTCTTCATAATACGCTGGTGCCTTGTATGTTTTGGGGGTGAATTTTAATTAATTCAGTTCTTTAGGTATTTTGTAGCTGTGTTGTATTGACTATTTTTAATGATGTATCTATTTCAGCGTTATCAATAAATTTCATCAACGTTACATTACAATGGCCCTGGTGTGTCACTTTTACGGAAATTATACCGTTGAAGCTTAATTGAGCTGATTTCCGGTCACATGGAACATTTTGTACTATTTTATTTCTAAATATCATTTTGAAACAAGTGAAGAAAAACCTTTTCATATTTTTTTGGCGTGATATTGCAGAGGCCTTAGAAAATAGGCTGATGATGTTATCATGATAATTTTCCACTTACAAAATACACTAAAGTAATAATATTCTTAAATGTGACTACAACCTGAATTGTGGATTCAAAAAAGATGGGAACATTGTCGGTTAGCGTAGCACAGAAATTCACATAATTGTTCTTGTCCGCCCTATTCCGAGGGCATGAATTTCAGTGTTCATTTGTGTCTGGTAAGATGGAGTACATAAATGCCTACATAAATCGGAAATCGTATAAATGGCTGCCATAGTCTCATTTTATTTACAGTTGAAAGTGACCCTTCACTACTTTTTAACACACAATACACTTATCTTCACAGGACAAAGATTGCCGTTATGCCGTTTTAAAACTGGATAACTTAATCTGTTATCGTTTAATCACAGATCATCTCTGGACTCGTAAAATTCGGATAAATTCAATTGACGTGCTAATTACAAGAAGAATCATTAGACGAACTCTTAACATTTGTATATAGACCATTATCACATTTTGCCTCCGTTTTGCTATATACCTGATTTTATTATCATTTGAGATGACCTATGCTTTAGGAAATAAGAGTATATTATATCACTTTACCTTAGTGCTTGTGCAGTTAACGAAATATAATTCCGACTCCTCGCCGTTCAACATTATTGACACCTTTTGTTCTGCGCTGTCCAAATCTGAAACGAAATGTATCATTAACGTAAAAAAATACAATGCGAGTACACTAATACAAGTATATTGTCTCATTGTACTAATCCATTACATAAATGATAATAGATATTTAGTATTTAATGTTAATGAAGTAGTAGACAGGCATGGAAGTTAGACGTTTAATGCCCTATTTTGAACGCCTAGAATCTTAGAATATTTCATTTCTAAAAAGTCAAAAATTTAAATGATCTTTCAATTATAATACAAAGTAGACGCCGATTTTAGAGAAAAATAATTATTGCATACTTCTTAACTCTTTAAAACGTCAACCATGATCTGATAGAATTTTGTATTTTAGCAGGAAAATGGTTTCCATATTTCACAGCGTACGTTCGAAATAAGAGTACCTATGCAAGCATTCAACCCTTATTTTCCACTGTTAGGGATTCAATCTAAAAGTATTCCGAGTACCTTTATTCTTTTCAAAGGTCTAAGCGATCTTCATAAGCAATATTTACTACACCGTAAAAAAATTGGTTCGACGATTTGTAAGTGAAAATGTAAGAAACGGGCAGACTTGAAATGAATTTAAATCTATTATTCCTTTAGCAGCTATCGCATTTACCACGCCTGAGATACCGATTATTGTTTACGTGAATGAAACAATGAATTCGCAAAAATTGAAGCTCTGACAAATTTCTGTGAGTGTCAGTGAGGCGTACTATTGTCACTAGTATTTTATATTTAGCAGTAGACTCGCGTTTGACCGTTATCTCATCCGATAGAAAGCGAGATGCAACCTAGGATGTCGCACGCTTATTTAGAAAGTGCCTATTCATTCTCGTCTTGAAAACTCTCAAAAATTGGACGTGTTATATATTATTCACCATCATCAGCTTGTTATATATTTTTGGTAAACGCAATAATTACGTCAGTTTTCTTCAAAATCTAGTTACTTAACACCGCTAAGTTACAGTGGGAAATTTAGACTTCTGCATATGTTTTAATTATTTATTTAATTTAATAATATAAAAAAATATCTATTTAAATATATATTTATATGTATATACCTATGTAATTTATCAGCCGTCTGGTTACCATACCACAAGCTCTGTTGATGCTTACTTTGGGATCAGATGGCCGTGTGATATTAAGATATTAAGATCCACCCTGGATAGTAACTCGCTCCTGCATTTTAATATAGATATCCAAAGTCATAGTCTCAATGTATTTCCGTAAGTTCTATGAGATGATGTATTTCTTCGTATTCATGACGAACCTTTAATCACCAAAACTGTTCTTAAGGTCCGATGTTTATTCTAATGGTATCTTGATTAGCTAAGGTTTCGTAAGACCTAAACATCATACTTTAAAATAATGGTCTGTTGATCCAATAGTTAATGACCTGGACTGGGGGTCGCAGATACGATTTCTACCCAGAGCAAACATTTATGTGATGAACACGAGTATTTTTTTCTGTATTTGGGTGTAAAATATACAAAAACATTATGTATTAAAAAAGTATTTTGTACATAATAAGCTAAATAATGCTTATCATACATAGCATATACTCTGCGTGTTTCATTACTAAGGGCATCACTTACTTACTTATCAAATCACAGGTTAATTTTCGTAGGGAGTATAACATGCCTATTATGTGCCCCAATCACGTTAATAATTCATAATCATAAAATTCCCTCTTTCTACATTCATTTCCAATCGTTTCGATAGAGGCTTTCACAATTTTTGCTCTATCGATTGCTTAGGACTCTTAAATTGTTTGGTAGAACTAACATAATACCACCTATACGTTACATGAAATGTTTCTATCTAATAGTAATATCAACACTATCTCGTGGTGAGACGTGCAACGTAATTGGTGAGCCGTGGGAGTGTACGAGTGCTACATTCCTCTCCGTACCTCTTCGGGCATTAAAGACGTGATTTTATATAACTAATTGCAAAATAAAAATCCTGTTTAAGCTTATAGCGCACTTTATCAAAACCCACACGTATCCTCCGTCTGTCAGTTTATTAATGGCTTAAACCCTTTTCACTCTGAGAGGAGCCGGTCTTCAACAGTGGAATGATTAACGGGTTGATAATGATGATACTATGTACCTACATGTTTGTTTGTCCGGACTGATCTCGCAAGCGGCTGAACTGATTTTGATGAAATCAATAAATTTTACCTTTGCAAAATTGAACAAAATTGAACAAAATCTAACAAATAAAAACAACCATAACGCAATTAAACAAATTATTGTTTATTTAACGGTACGAAATGCGAACGAAGTTGCGGTTAAACGCTAGTAAGTATTAATATGTCAGCGAATGTTCGAACGGTTGGCAAACTGTTACCGGTTCGGTTACTATGCATTTAATTACCGATATGGATTAGGAAATCACACCCAGTGAAGGGCTTTATATCCACAAAATTTTATTAAGATACTGGAAAAGTTGATTCTATTTCACCACAATCCAATTATCCTTAAGGGAGGTCTGATTCTTCTGAAGATTTATTATATTATTATTATATTATCATGCTAGGTTCTTTATGGGGTAGGCCGTCATCGAGTGCCAAGGAAGTATTTACCAAGATAAAGATATATTCTTATAGCCCTGGCGTGATTCTTCTAGATTCCTCATTCTCTTCATAAATGCATGCCCGTTTTGCAGACTTCTGAGTTCCCCACCAGCCAGCCTATATAGTCAAGGAAGATCAGTGTTAAATTCCATTTGTCCCGTAAATTGAAACACTAATTTTATTGTGTATACCTCTCTTCTCTTCTTCTATAGTCCGATGAGTTAGCTGTTATATCAAATTTAAAAGCAAAATAATATTAAGGTGTTCCATCAAAAACTTGCGCTTTCGAAGAATAGCAAAAATCTGTTTGGCGCGAACATTTAGAAAATACACGCACATTATATCATTCGACGTATCGATCATAGCCAATCGGAAAGCAATAAAACATAGAGATAATTGCGTCTAAAATGTGTTAATATTATTGGTAAAATCTATGCCAAGACCAGTGACTGGGTACCAGACAGTCATTTGAACGCAAGCGCTCGGTTTGGATGTCTTATGCGATATATATGTGCATTTTTTTAAAATATAACTGTATACAACAAATACATATTGTAAAAAACAACTCGCCAAAGTTTTATATAAAAATCCGATGGATAGTTTAAGAATGTGTACAGGACAAACAAAACTGACGTTGATTTACAGCTATTTAATTTTACCTAATGGGATTACTTTACAATTACAATTACAATTATTCTTTATTGTACACCTAAAGGCACAGAAACAAATACACGGAGGAATGAATAAAAATTAACAGTACACAAAAGGCGGTCTTATCGCTAATAAGCGATCTCGATTGCGAATGGGATTACTTTACCTACTCAATCATATTTTTATCCCACGTTAAATCAAATATTGAGTCTAATTAGTCCTCGTTAGTCCACGTTCTAGATATTTGGGATACCATTACAAGTGCGTGCACTTGTTACACACTGAACATTTCATAAATGACAATTTGCAAATATAATGAACAATAATATACCTACTCAACTAAGACGCGTGAAGTCCATCAACCCGTACTTGATCAGCGTGGCAATGCATGGCCTCTACCTTTGTCAATATAAGAGGACCCCAGTATCAAACAGTGGGCCGAATGAACGGGTTGAAGATGGTAATTATGAGAATTAATATTATAGATAAGTCTCTACTTATGTGAATGATATCGTATCTTATGATGAAAAAACAATTGTAATTTGATCTTAAGGCATGCTTATTATTATCATCCACAACGCATGAGCAGCTCACTTCTATGGACATTTTTACTTGTTCACCATTGGGGAGCTGCATTAATGATCAGCTTTTTAGATTGATTAGTGCCGTGTATTAAAAATTAGAAAACATTTAAAGTTACATTTGTTTGTCACACGTACTCTTAAGGGCTGATATTTACATTTAATTACATACTTGGCACATCAGCGTCAAACTGTTTTGTCATACATTTAATTTGAACATAATATTACATATAGATATTAATCATAGTACCTATCTTGGAAAAACCAGACATATTCAAAACTACGATATAATAATTCTAAATACATACTTCTCTCTCATAATATTACACCCAAATAAAAAAACAACGACCCCTATTCATCACATAAATCTGTCCTACATGGGACTTGGGTCAAGTTCACAAACCACTAAACCATCGGGTCACTCTAACAGATGTGGAATAGATATAACAGAGAAATATTAACGGGTAATTTTAAAATAACTTTCATTTCGCTTATGTTTGTAGAGACGTCTCACTTTACCGACTAACAGAAAGTTAGAAAGCTTCCCGTCCAATTATACCTCTCCTCGAGCTGTAATGAAAGGTAGAGTCTCTGTGAAAAGTAACGCTAATTTACGCCATTCCCTAGAAAATTTAATCCGCTATGAGCTGGCCTATCGGGAGTTTTTGTAATGTAACCTTCGGTGATCAACGAAGTGATTTTCATTTTATGTTTCATATTCCTATAATAAACTAAAGACCTCCACACGCAGCCATCTGACCCGAAGAAAGTCTTTGTTATGATAACCAGACGAGTGATAAACTATTTAAGTAAATTTAAATGAGATAATTTTTTTTACACCCAGACACAGAACAGACACTTGTGCTTAACACAACAATTGTATAAATATATACACATTTTATTTAGAAATCCGTACAGAGTATTTAACAAACAGAATTATGAATAATCAGAAATGTCCGTAGACTTCTAATAGCCACTTCCATAATCATAAATATATTCTGTAGCACTAGAACAAGCCAGTCTCATTTACAGTCAACAGTGTCCGTTAACATGGTCCGGTGTGATCCCCAACTACTTGCGCGGCTTCACAAGTAACAGTAACTTGTCGCTCGGGCGGTCGCCGAGCCAGTGGCACCCAAACTGTAAACAGTGATGAAACCACAGAGTACATATCAAAGAGAAGTAGCACTAACACACTTGACTCTTACACCTTGTTTGTTTTGCGATGTTCATCTGTGTAATCAATTGATGACCTTTAGAAAATAACTATGTATATTATGTATTATCAATAATAATACATAACAGGCATAATATGCTACGCTGTAAGGATTACCTATGTCACTATGCTATGTCTCTGCAACTGTTTGCGCAAAGCTACAATAACACACTATATTGCAACACGCAGAAATCAACGTGACAGTTGCAAATAATGCTCTTCCGTCCGACTCCGCCTACCAATGCCTACCGCTCTCGACCTCTACGCGTTCTTACTTCGCTACTACGTCATCATAGCAAGGTGCCAAGTTAACTTCTGCGAGTTATATTTACTTTTCCAACACACGGGTAAACGTGAACCATTAAGCGAGCAGTCTAAACCACATTCGTGACACAAGTACAAGCAAAATAATGATTATAAAAATATGTACAGAGCACATCTAAATGACCTGTCAATATTGTGTGTGCATAACGGCCACTTCTATTCATTCGTTATAATACATTTATATGAGAAATGTTAAGTGGCGAGTGAAAAAAAGTTTGTAAGAGAGAGACGTTAAATGTTTGTTAGGGGCAAGAGGTGTGCGAACAACGGTACCTTTGATATGGACAACGATGTACAGTAGCTTCCTTCTGCCTAGTGCATCAACAAACACATTATTAGACACGACAAATATTTCACTGGTGAATGTTTTGTTTGTGTTCATACACATTATTATATGTGTACCCGCGGAGACCTCCGCCGCGTCCGCACTGCAGTCGGCGGGAGCTCGTGAAGAAGGACCTCGTACAGGATCGAAACCAGTCGGGCCCTCGCTATTGCGTGAGGTAAACCGGTACGATATTTCCCTTTGATTTAATAGTAATAACATATTGGAAGAACACAAAGGCGAGAGCTCTTATACGAGACGGAGCCTGCGGTGTGGTAACCCAACGGCTGATACATAAATAAATTTCTAAGCATGCAATTAGAAATGTACGAGTACTTTGACTGCCTTGTTGTTCGTGTCGGTTGTAAGCGCGACCGTCGGTCGAAAGCTCCTGATTTTAAATCCCGGATCGGGCACCATTGGATTCAGGCTCGAAGTCTGGATATCTGGCCGGATTAAGGCTTAACTTTAACTACTTTTGTCAGATGGCGGTGCATATTTGAATGTCAGGAATTTATTATTACCAAATAACAACAATTAGCTCAGGCCTCGGGTGACGCCACGGCCGATAGTGCTAAATATTGCGATATGTATAAACAAATAAATCACGAACATCATTCCTTTCACTGTGTCTCGCGCGCAATCAAATTTTCAAATACGCAACAAATCTCATCTCAACATATACGAAATATATTCCCTGTCATTATTCGTAATCTTGTATCCGATATACGTAGATACCTACATGTGCAATGGCGTCGTAAATTTAACAGTTTCTATTAATTTCATAACGTTGTTTTCGTGACATCACGCGTGTGATCCCCCAAGGGGTAGGGAGAGGAGTATAGTACTGCTACACTTCGTCAGATGTTTGTAACGTTGTGTTCCAAGTAAATTAAAACAATGACTGGTCTGTTGGTGTAAAGCAAGTACCCGCACTACAATTACTGAGCTGGCGGGGATCGTGAGTTGGATCATATTTCTGAAATACTTAAAAGTAATAAAAACTTTAGGACACTTCTAACTCCCGCTCCTAAACTAGACAGAGTGTATGCTGTTATAAATACATCAATACACATACATATAATAATAACAAACGTAACATCACGCCTGTAATCCCCGAAGAGGTAGGCAGAGGAATGTAGAACACTCCCGCGTTTCACCGGTTACGTTTACGTCCCACTATGGATAGTTGGTGAGCCTATTGCCATACAGGCACATATCCAGACTCCGAGCCACTATTAGAGAATCTAAGTTAGAAAAATTTAGTAATGCCCGACCCGGGAATTGAACGGAGGACCTCCTGATCGGCAGTCACACTTGCAACCAACACGACCAACGAGGCAGTTATACATATAATCGTATAAGGATATGTAAATTGTTCTGAGACGGAATCGAACCCACAACCGGCGGGTCCGCAGTCAGGTTCACTAGCCATTGGGGCAGCGGGCCAGCCAAGTTGCAACTGCGCGTAGAAAGTGGTAGAATAACAAGTCGAAACTATCTCAACACATCGACCTTGCTGTAATTGCGTAGTGGCCATTACATTCCTTGCCTT
>DWDV01000306.1:0-18144 GCA_018245615.1 Mimoniades ocyalus | reverse complement strand
TTGTCATGTATTATATTTTGTACATAATATAAAAATACATACATATATTCACTGCCCCGTTGGTCGAGTGGTTGCAGACCAATCGAGAGGTCTTGAGTTAAAATCCTGGGTAGGGTTATTGAGATAACACCAGAATTTATCGCACGTTTTAACGATAGATGACTCGGATCTATTGACTGTAATTTAAAATCATTGTAATCCTTTGTAACTAACCCTTTGATACATATGTTTAAAACGCCTCCCTCTTTGTTTGTTCTGTACTTTATGGCTGTTTATTTTTACGGGACGGACGATAAAAGGGTTCGCTTAGACGTTAAATGTAAATTAGGAGTAAACTTGGCGAGAAAATTGGAAAGGACAACCTTAATAAGCTAGATGAAAGGACTACCCATCCGGTACAAGTGAAAACATTATATAGGTAATACTTGCTTTAATAACCATCGTTTTGATTCTAGTTAGTAAAGAGGTAATTAACTTGAACAACACCGAATATTATTTTACGGTTATTTTGGTTTTTTTTTCAGTTTCAGTTAGTGAAGCGATTTTGTGTTTTAAAAATGTATTAATCAAATGAGAACAATCTCATGCATGTATTACGAGTAGTATTGCAAAAAACAAACAGTTTCAGAATTTGAACAATGGGTTCATTAAATTTCGAAAACAATTTACTTCGCACAGATTTTCTAAAGTACGAGTATTATAATGTAGAATAATATTATCACTATGATATGTACTTTCTTCTGGGGTGTTTTCTGAATGCTAATGAATCTTTGAAACGTAAGATGGACTTTATGAAAGTTGGACCAAAAAGATTTTTCCCACACAGGCAATCTGGTGACAACTCTGATGTTACAGATATCTTTCCACTTCAATAAGCCCTCTTATTCTAGCAAGTTGGCCGTCAGTTAGTATATCATTTGTCTATAGAGAACCAAAGTGTACAGCATAGGCTAGCAAATTTACAATATTATAAGTACATAATTCTTAACTCACAACACGTTTCGTAAAACCAAATCTGTCTCAAGGCAATTGGCTGGGACTGGCGGCGTGATCGTGCACATGAATAAGTCAAATCGTATTATTATCCGACCATTTATGGCTTCCATTCATCGATATGTCCGTAGGTATACATCGTCAGGTATCTACTGCTTACTGCTTAATCATTAATATCCTATACACAGTCTACTGCTGAGAACGAATTTCTTCCCGTCAACGAATCAGGTTTTGACCACATTCTGTCAACTTCTAGGGTTTATGGAATTCGTATAGCGCTAGTGTATAATATACCAAGACGGTTGAAAGTAATGAAATCGTTTATCATGAAAATTCTCATGTAAATGTTCCACTAGCTGTCGTCGAAACAAGGACAGAGTGCGTTTTTTTATCGCCTGGCGTGACTTATTGATTGAAGTATCTCTTGCTTCCGGTACGAACTTTATACACTTAAGTTTACCACTAAAAACTTGCAATTCGTATTTTTATATGAAAATTTAAGGTTTATTAATTAAACGCTCCGGAGCCGAGCTTAGTAGCAATAGAGGTTTGAAGATGGATACCCTTTTACATTATGTATAAAATATAGTGTCGTCTTGTTAATAATACATACAATATATACAGATAAATATACATACAATAACTTTAAATTAAAAAGTATCTGATATTTGAACAATGGAATTAAGTTCAAGATAACTTTATTCTCATAAGAATATATTCAGTTAGATACATGAGAATTGTGTGATATCTTAAAAGTGACATACATTTTTCTTGGGAACACTTTACATCCTTACAACATTACAGCTATACTACAGAATTTTTTATTTACTTAATGAAGATAGTAAATAATCTATTTTGTTCATTTAAAAATTATATGTATCTATCAAGGGCGGATCTAGCTTTGACGCCAGGGCGGGGGTCACATAGTCGTGGCCAAGTCACAAGAAGTTATAATTTAATTTTTATAATAATAGGTACAAGTAAAAACTAAGTATTTTATTAATAAATGTAAGTACTGTGCCTAAAAATACCTCCTACCTATATTTAAACAACAAAATTAATTTTCCTTTTATGTCTTATTTTTACGTTCTTACGGACGTGGACCCAGCCCAGGGGAGGTCATGACCCCATGACCCCCCCCCCCACTCCTGGATCTGCCCTTGGTATCTATTTAATAGGCACTTTCGCCTCTGTACGTTTAAAAAATATCAACCCTCTCTGCATTCATAATATGTAGGTACATACGTTTCATTATTTGTGTTCAAACCCCGGGTCGCGGTGTTAGTTGAAATTTGTAGTTAAATTTTTAGTAGTGGGTCGGAGTATGCAATTGTCCCCGGTGTATGGCAATAGGCTCACCACCAATTCCATTATGGGACGTAAACGTAACTGGTCAAACATGGAAATGTGCTACACTCTTCTGCCTACCTCTTCGGGGATTACAGGCGTGATGTTACGTTTACGCCTTATTTTTAGTGCTGTTACAGTGAATAATAACTGCCCATAAGCCGGAGTCGTGTTTATCATCATCTAAATGTAATTGTATAAATCGAACACCGTTTATTTAAAGTCGCATAAAACGCATATATTGAAGGTTCATTTCATCATAACTGAAGTAAAAAAATCGTCTTTCAAAATGGTTTCAAAACAAACCTACATTTCGCGTCCGGTTGCTGTGCGCTATTTGGGTTACGCCCAACGCACGGATCTTTACGGTTCTTGGTAAATGAAACAGTATATATCACACTTTTAAATGGAAATGGTAGAAAATGTGTGTACGTCGACAAATGTCACGAATTTAAAAAAAGGAAGCTTGCCTTGAAAGACGTTTATTAAGATCTAATACAAGAAGGTACATTTTCATAATGTTAACCAGTACGAAGACGCAGGAGCTTTGGATTTCACGTATGCGCAGTTCACTAATAAAGAATTTATTAATAAAGTTAATGTTACCTCAAAACTGTAAAATTAAAACGTCTATAGCCTCTTCCCAAAAGTTATGCCAGCTTCTATTTATCGAAGTGTTTATCCCTTCGGCCTGATAATGGTCGTATTTCTTCACCGCTGACCTAAATATTTTAATATTTTCCTTATTAACCTGTTTCATGGTTTAATAATGTAAACATACCTAAAATATTTTTACTAACCGATTATGCTTTTAAGAGTACGGTGTATTCACGAGATGGTATTTTGAATTGATGTAAATTAAGGAATAGGTATAGGCGTACAGACAAGCGAGATTTTTTTGTAATTAGTACGAAAACAGAATCATACTATATTAGACTACAGGTATTTTATATTATTCTACATCATATACATATAATCTGGGGGGTTTTCCACTGTACATTGTCATTATAATATTATACCATAATCAAAATGAAATAACCGGAGGACCATACGATATGATGGATGGTTTGTTATTTTTAATAATGTAACGTCACGCTTGTAATCCCCGAAGAGGTAGGCTGAGGAGTGTAGGACACTCACACGTTTCACCAGTTACGTTTATATCCAACTATAGAATAGGTGGTAAGTCTATTGCCATACACTGGGCACATATCTAGACTCCCAGATACTATTAGAAAATCTAAGTAAGAAAAATTCAGTAATGCCCGACTCGGGATTAGAACCCAGGACCTCTCGTTCGGCAGTCGCGCTTGCAACCGACAGTGATTGGTTTTAATATTTCTATTTAATCTTTAATTCGTAGCCCAATGACAAGTAAACGTGCTAAATGAAATGTTAAACGTGCTAAATGTTAGGAAAGAAAATCATTTATCCTTATCACCACCCTTATCCCATATTGTTCTATAATTGTACACCGTTTTCTATTTGAGAGTTTCGACTTTAGTCTACAACGCTCCCCGAATATTGGCTAGCTTCGCAAATAATTAAGTTATTTATGAGGTCGGGTAAATATTGGGCTCATATCTCTTTAAATATTGCTTACAACCTATTTAACGTCTCACCGCTGAGCATCGCAATTAGGGAATGCTCTGCTTGAATAACTACAAAGCTTAAAAGGCAAACTCATATATCTAAAGTTTAATTACACTCCTATAAGCTTTCTATAAAGTTTGACGATCATAACATGTTTTTTATAATATTAGGAAAAATATGAGAATATTTTTAATTTTTATATTTCTCAAGACAATATTGAATAGGCAGTTCTCAGGTCAGCATGCTGTATCTGTATCCTAGGTTACATTTCGTTTACCATCAGGTGAAATATTTAAATCGTTATTAAAAGTAAACGAGCATATTACAATTTCTCAAACAATATTGAGACAATACAATATTGAGGTGACAATATTTAATTCGCTCAAATGACCCTAAAAAGCGGTACTAATTGAATATTTTGTTTGTGCCTCGACAAGTACGATGTCGCAATATTCGGTAGGGCATTATCACCTCGTTTGCACGTCGTGAATGGCGAGCAGGTGTAACTGTGTCGCACGAATTGTAACGCCGCACTGCAATGTCACGTGTTTCTGTGCCAAGTGTTCGAGGCGCGGCGCTCCCGAATCGAGAGGTGATCGCTTTTTGTTTTTTAATTGTACGACATTGTACAGTGCAATGAATTTGCGTGCCGCAGAAGCAGAATGAGTTGGGAATTGTAATAGAGATTAAAATTATTTTGTACTTATTTTATTGTGACTAATAAATACTGTTTAAAATGGTTTGATTCAATTAAATGACACAATAGTCTATCCACAATTGATATAATTACGATGTAGGATATAATTTCATTCTAGTTAATATTAATGATGATGCTGATAATGGTCATCATTATGATAATCATAATGCTAATAATGATGATGATGACGTCATAATTAATAACACGTTTTTATGCCAACACTTCTGTACCCTCTGGCTATAATTTTTCCATTGATTATATGTAAATCATACGTTCTATTAAAGCATCAATGATAACATTATAGTTACAAATGGGATTATAATTTATACTCGGTAGCGATAATGCGTCGAGGCACTGGTATACTGAAAATAATACGGCAAATGATGTAACATCGGACTCTGTCCACAATTGTTCGAATGACCGCTAATTTGCCTAGTTTTATGGGCGTTTTCCTGTTTCTGATAAAAATATAAGTATACATTTATAGTCCTCTTACCCAACCCTGTGACAGTGACCTTGTTCATATCTAGCCATATCGTGGATTCTTTGATGACTGGCGATATTGCATGTGACGTATGAATTCAACTTAATCGGAATTAAATCAGATCAGTACAGTATTTTAAACTTCATAAGTCTCTATTCAGTAACGTAATAATCTCATATTAATTTTAATTATCTCAATTGTAGTGGTATATTTTAATAATAGGAAAGGATAATGTTTGTTTGTCTTTAAAAAAAATTATTATAATTATTATTTTTTTTTACTTAAAAATAGCAGGAGGCGTTTTTATGCACGTTTTTATTATACGTACAATTAAAATAATCTCATACTTGTTTTTAAGGCCAGTGCTAGAGTACACGTAGAGCGTAGCGCTTAAACAATGACATTTCAGTTTTGAAACATTTTTATATGTTTAATAGTTAAGTTTGTTTTTTAAATAAATATTTTAATTCCACACCTATCATTTCCAAGACAGTAGTTAAAGAAAAAAAATTCAACCTTGATTAGCGAACGAACGCTTCAAGTGGATTCGATAAAAAAACTAAGCAAACAACGCACAAGTGTTTACTCTACGGTCTCACTTTTTATTGCAATTGAAACTTTAAAGTTAATTTAAATTGCGTTGGAAATTTCAAGACAAATTTTCAAAAATTGAACGTCGTAGTTTCGACACCAATTAGTTTGCAGATCATTGTTGTGTAGTACGAATTTGAAGGTTGTTAAATATTAAAAGTGTTGTTTCGTTTTAAATACATGTTTGGTAACAAATTTGTCGAAGTAAGTCGATCAGTAGCAAGTCGGTACCAGTTCACAAAAGGATCTGGTACAATGAACAATTGACAATCGACGTAGGTACGCAATTTTAATAGTTTCACTAACGATAAGTACTTTTAATAGCTTAAACGCAAAGTCATACAAATGTACCCTGTTATATCACGGCATACAAAAGGTGGGTTTTAACCACCGTTAACACATATTGGGTAATCGTGGGAGAACGACTGTGGTACCACGCCAATTGGTATCTAAATGTATCAGTCTAATTGACTTTCAGATCGCGTTTCATCTGGCCTTGCGTTCTGTTATAGATCATAGTCAGTCAGTACTAGTGTATTACGTTTCCTACTACCCGTGTCATTGACCTGCTGCCCTGGTTTCACAGTATCGATTGTGGGCACATAACGTCCTTTAGTTGCCGTGTCCTTCTTTCGCTAATTGTAAAAACAATATTTTATAATTTAGTGTTCAATGTACGGTTATAAAGTTTATACGTCTTGACCCATTATCAAAATAGGTCAGATGAAATGTTTTAATTTCAATGATGAAATGAAATATTTTAATTTCATTCGTGTATTTCAAAATGTTTTATAATTATTATTTTTTATTATTACCTATTTCTCACATCCTGTTTGACTACATATTAAATTAACTTACATAACAAGCAGATTGAAATAAATAAAAGGAGGGCAATAACCCATCAAGAATTTAAATGAATTTACAGTTGTGGACAGAGCCAGTTTTACCAAGTAGCTTGAAACTCTGAGGCTCAGAAATTTATAGAATAAGTTTATAATTTTTCATCTTTACTTTTCCCTGTTTTGGCAATAGTTGCAATAAAAGTATTTCAATCATGAAATATAGTAAACTAGTAATTTTCTGAACGACCGTTTCTAACATTTACAATTCTCGCTGTCCCAATCTTATAACTAGCTTTTCTGATAAAGTATTTGATTTTTCTGCCCCGTTGGTCGTATTGGTTGCAAGTGCGACTGCCGAACGGGAGGTCCTGGGTTCGATTCCCGGGTCCGGCACTACTAAATTTTATAATTTAGATTTTTTAGTAGTAGCTCGGAGTCTGGATATGTGCCCGGTGTATGACAATAAGCTCACCACCTATTCCAACTGGTTTAACGTGGGAGTGCTCTACATTCCTTTGCCTATCTCTTCGAGGATGACAGGCGTGATGTTACGTTATTTGATTTTTCATCGTCGTTTCTTAACAGGTCGTTCCTGCAATTGCGGTTCCCCGGTGATATCGTTTTACAGCCACCATACGACGAACTCTCTTGATTCGTTAGCGAATTATATAAAATTAGTTTCATTCAACTTCCTTCTTTAGTTTCTTTTCGCAGAGGAAATAGACGTTTTGCTGTAATTAATACTAAAGCGTATAATTTAAGTTGAAATGTTTCCCTATTGCTTTTGTTTTAATTATTTTTTCTTCATACACGTATCATTGTTTCTCGAAATTTCTTACTGCTTACAGTGTCTCTATGTTATTTTCTGTATACTTAAAGACTAAGTTATCGCAGTCAAATGTTATTTACATATTGCAATGACAATTATTTATGTCTAATTTGACATATAAACACGTATATCTTTGTATTTACTTTAAGATATCCACAATATGACATGGATATCTATATACTGACTTGTCCTTACTGGGTTCGATCTCCGAGTTAGGTTAAGTCGGATTTTACTAATTTGAAGCCTCTAGTAGCTTGGAGATTGGATTTGTGCCCGGTGTATAGCAACACTACCAATTCCTAGATGGGACGTAAACGTAACTGATGAAACGTGGAAGTGCGCTGTACTCCTTTCCCTACCTTTTCGGGGATTACAGGCTTGATGTTTTTTTGTTTCGTTACCTACATTGTACACTTGTGCATTATGTAAGCCTGATTCGTGAATGTAAAAATATAAATGTCCCAGTATAACCAATACTAAGTTTTGTCATATACTGAAACCCTAAAAGGTATGTCAATATAATGTATTAAAAGTTGGAGTAAGCGGTTTAACTTTTTTCTTTGGCTCGTAAGAACAGCGAACGTAATTGGGGGACAAAAGTATGAAACTGTTGTTGTAGTATTTTCTGAAAGTTACTCTCTAAATTATTCTATGTATAAAGAAGGTGAAATGACTGAATGTTTATAGAATGTTAAAGCGTGAAGATAATGTAAAAAACACTCGTGCAAATGCCTGTTAGACCTTTTACGACAGAGTAAGGCACCATGTATGGAAGCGGATGGGTCTGGCCTAGTATTCAACCACATAATAGAAGCGTTTCACTCAACAAAAACACGTAAAGTCAAAGTTGAGTTACACTATAGATAGAGGTTCCGTAAATTTTAAGTTTAAAAATAGGTACTAGAAATTCTTTGTTGGTCTGCCACAAACTCATTAATTTCAACTATGAGCGAAAACTGTTGTCTCTGCTTTATTTTACTATTGTTAAATAAATATTCAATAATCTTTAAATGTGGGTATAATTAGTTTTATAATAAAATAAATAATCAGATTAAAGTTTAAAGAAGGATTCGAAACCAGGCAATAGTAGCTGTATTTTATGGTTCTGCCAGAACTTCGATTCGCGTCTCGTAGTATCTGTAGGTACTTCTCTGATTTTCTCCCCAGCGATAAGATCTCTTTGCTATGGCGGCAGTGAAATGTACATTGTCTATTCCTTTCTTTCTCCACAATCAGGTATGGTGCGTGCAAAGCATCCCTTCTGAATACCAAAGTTTCTTTACTTCAGTTCCGTAATACAATGTTTTAGAACGCACTTGCGTTCTTTGAACACTCAGCCGGTTTCAGCAATTCATCTAGCGGTAGTTCCCTGTCCGAAGACATTTACTTCTGTATTTACTTTTTTATTGTTCCAGCGCGTGTTCAAACACATCTCCTGTTTAACTTCGGTAAAGACATTCCTTAAATTATATGCGAAAACTTCGTCTTTCACTTTTTTCTTCCCTATTTAGCTTAGGTAATAATTTCATAAGTGTAACATAAGTACCTACACCTGGTTTAATTTTGGAAGAGATTTTATTTTAATCTAAACCAGTTTACATTTTCCTAACTCGGAACCCTACAGACTGTTACCTTCTAGTCGCTTTCCGGAGGCGTGGAATATTACATTCTCTTTGCCGTCGAATGATCATCCGTGTTCTGTTTTAATCAGTCAGAGTAGGCACTTAATGTTTTTATTTGTCGTACGGCTTATAATGAAAGCATGTCGTTGTGAACAACGAGCTTCATAGTCGACTCTTTTACAGAAAAATTAAAAAGTAATGTATTGCTTTCCGTTACTCATTCATTACTTGGTTTAGTAATTATGGTTTATTGCATCTATAACAACAATATTGTTGTAAAGTAATTAATATTTTCTATATATAATTTAATTAAAACACAGACGAAGTATTAACATAATTAAATTGAGTCCGTAAATATAAGACATACCTATTACTGTTTTTCGCATTTTACGGTTAATATATGTTTGGTCTCGGAATGTGAATACATTTAATATTTTAATTACAACTGAAACTAGATGGTGCTATACGTCAAAATTTTACAGCGTCATGCTTTCGGAATTATCGCAAGATGGCGTAACAGTGCAGTTCTTAATTTTGTCAAATTACTTTTTACTGTACCTATGTTGTTAGATAACAAAGGTATTAAAGAAGTATGTTAAAAAATAATAATATTAATAATATCGTTATTATGAGTCAATAGATTTATAGAAGTTAATCGGAAGTTTGACGCGCGCAAACGTACAATCCCTGCAAAATGGGTGCTATAAAAGATGTTAGTACCTTATACTTAAGGGTGTATACTATTCCAGGTGCGCGTCCGCGAGTTCTACATCGCGATGCAGCGTTGCCCCTACATCCACGAGATGAAGGAGCGGCTGCTCGGTGCACCCGTGGATGGCGTAGAACGCGCGCCGCCCGAGCCGGTAGACCCCCAGGTCGGCACCATCGTCAAAGTAAGAGTCACCCCATCCCTATTAATATTATTTGCCTTTAATAATAATTGATATTATGACGATAGTTAAACTATTAGTATTTATCGATATTACCTACAGAGTAAACAGTAATTTGTTGTCAATATTAAAAGAGTTTACAGTGTAATAAACTACTATATTAAAGATATTGAACAACATAAATTATTAAGGGACACGGATTATTAAACTATTACGATAACTATATGAAGAGTTCTAGTAGAGTTACGGGATTGTTGTTATTAAAATATTTTTAAATGTTATTAATGAAATGGAAGAATGTTTTGAAGATATTGAAAAATCAAGAATTTAAATGAAATTTCAAACAAATATCTCACTCTTATTGTGTTTTCCGCTCATCCCACCCCCATTTAGTCTCTTAGCAAAGTAGAAATTGAACAAACATATTAACTAGCGACCAGAGTCAATATACATCAGAAAACTGAATGATATAGGTATTTATATATTTTTTTAATCTATTTCAATCCTAACGGACACATTCAAAATACAATTTTAGAATTCTTAGTTTTCGCTTAGTTAGAAAGGTACGACTGATACAATTAACAAATGTCAGAAACAAACTAACGTAAATAATTGTTTTCGTCGTCTATGTATCTTTCATAGTTACGTTAGCCATGATAAAAAAAAATTTCGACCTTTTTATCGTTCCGCTGCTGGAACATGGGTCTCCTCTCAGAATGGGAGGGTTAAGACCATGGTCTGCTACGCTGGGCAAGTGCCGGTTGGCAGACTTCACACGTCTTAGAGAACAATATTTTTTTTTATGAACTCTAAGATGTGCAGGTTTCCTGTTTTCACGATGTTTTCCTTCACTGTTATAGCAAGTTATATTTAAACTTAAAACGCACATTTTTAAGAGGTGCGCGCTAGGATTTGAACCCGGTATCTCGGAGTGAGAGGTCGAATTTTAAACCACTAGCTATCACTGCTATCCTAAAGTGCTAGATATGCTAAAGTTTTATTCGAATTTTCATCAACATTCATGGGCAGCTATTAACAATAGCTTCTGATTTACTACTCGTTAAGCTAAAATTAACTATAGTGCCTACTCGTACATATTGTATTGTTGAGATTATTCATGTAAGAGTCTACAAATTACCAGTTAAATTTTCGTGGATAAAAACGAAATTAATTTTATCTAACCATCACAGGTTTCTTAGCGTTGTTAAAGACGAGAGCCGACGATACAATTTCACAATTTATTCGTAGTACCAATTTCCTCGGCAACATCGTCGAGGGATATACTGGGACTTGTCGCCTCTTGACGCTCGTCGATCATGTTAAGAGGCTCTTGTTTCAAAGTGATATTGAGTGGTATTTTATTTTCTATATTTTCCGTTAACACTATAATACTGTAGTGATAGGATAAAAAGTTTAATAAACGTTAGTGACGAGAGTTATTTTTTTTTGCCCTCCCAGTTTCTTTATTTTTAATTATATATTATAAATCGGTACATACATGCATTATTTTGTGGATAGTTTACTTTTGAACTTTTAGAAACTGGTTACGCCGATGTTGATACGATCATCTGTCCGATATATCTTTGTGTGATTAATAGAATGTGTTTTTTATTATGAATATGGATGGCTATAAAGATGTATTTGTGATTTAGCTGAATTCCGACGGCTACGGGTCCCACACGTCGCCGGCGCGCGCCCCGCTCGTCGCGGACGAGTGCGAGGCCCCGGCGGCGGAGACCGACGCCCTCACGCCCACTGAGGCCATACTGCGATACAGAGCCTGTTGTCAACCGGACACGACTCCTAAAAATGCCAAGTAAGTTAGGAATACCCTATATATAGTTCACCGAAATGTCAATGATGGCTGTGAGAAAGATAGTGAACCTCACGTATAAAATTTTATTTCGATATCTAAATTGAACTCGAAACAATTGAATTGATTAAATCAATCGTATATGTACCTATATATCAAATACAAGGTTGTCAATACAATAATAGGTTGTCAAGGGTTTTTAATGTCTGATACTACGAGTACTACATACGAGTATGACTGGACCGTTGGTGGAGTGGTTAGTGAACCTGATTGTTGCGCCGGGGGTCGTGGGTTCGATTCCCACCGAGAATAAATATTTATGTGATGAGCACAAGTATTTGTTCTGTGTCTGGGTGTAAAAAATAAAAAAAATCTATTTTGTATATATTTATATGTATATATGTAGTTTATCAGCCATCTGGGTACCATACCACAAGCTCTCTTGACGCTTACTTTGGGATTAGATGGCCGTGTGTGGAGATGTCCCCAGATATTATTATCCCCAGATATGAAATAACAATCCATGGCGAAAATTTAACCAAGAAATGTGTTTTTTTGTTCAGTCTATCTCTTTGGATTTTAGATTTTAGATGAACCAATAATGAGTTATGCTGTCCATAGCAAGAGCACTTTTTTTGAGACGTCAAGGGAGATGAGGCACCAACAGCTTAGTTTTCGGAATTTTTAAATAAAAATTTCACAAAATACTGTATAAATATGTATCTTTGATATGCTGAATTGTTTAAATAAAATATATGATTGTACATATTTAAAAAAAAAAAATAGCCATTTTTTTAACCTCTGAAACCCACTTAACCCCTTAATATGTCATGCCTTATATTATTATTTGTATATTAACTTTTAATTATAAAATAAATATGTGTTTTATTTTAGATTATTTATAATTGAAAACGTAGATATATGGCGTCGCGTAGTTTTTTTCTACATCTACTAAGGATCAATATTATTGTACTACATTGTATTTATGTATTACTAACTAGGTTATTTGAATGTGCGGCGTGGAGACAATTTTTCATTAACTAGAATTGTTCTGTGCACTGATATAAAAATTAATATGAAACTCATTGGAGATTTCATGCCTCCTATTGTTGCAGATTAATGAGTAAAAACAAAGCTACAGTGAAATACATCGCAATAAAAATGAACATGAAACCAAGGAAAAGAAAAAATTGCACAGCGAGGAAAGAATGAAAACGAATCCTATTCGTACGCATAATATTCACAACATTCTTCGATAAGCGTTTAAAGCTGTTGTGCTTTAACTTAAAAAAAGAACAATAGTTTTGAAACGTGGAAAATTTTTCTTCATAAAGCTATTCGTATAGAAAAAGGAAACGCTATTGTGAACCTAGATTAAAATTTTCGTATGAAAGACGCTGGAAACGTCCATGGTGGTGCAAGCGACATTATATTAGTTCCAATAGAAACTATTGACAAGAAGTATTAAAATTTAGTGCAGTTAAATCACAGAGGAATTTTCCTTATTGAGCCTGGGGATTCAAGATGAAGGTTCCATTCTTTGCCGCTTAAATTATGGCTTCATCCGGAAATGATTTTATATAATGGCAGAAATTCTATGATTTCTAATAATTTTCCGTCTTACTGTGAAATCTCTGGCTTCGTTCCTAAATTAAAACGTTGCTAGAAATGAATTTAATTAATTTTTCACTTTCTCTTATACTCTGGATGTGATAATGTTCGGATTTCGCAAGACCATTAGCCCTTTATCAAATGTTATAAATAATCAATTCCGTAACATCATGCCTGTAATTCTCGGTGAGGTACCTACCTCTAGTGTACTATGTCCCTCTACCTAGAGGGACATAGTACACTCCCACATTTCACCGTTTTGTTTCCACTATGGAATAGGGGGTGAGCCTTTTGCCATACATTGAGCAGAAATCCAGACTGCGAGCCACTACAAAAAATTGTACAAGAAAATCTAAGTAAAAAAAATCAACAGTAGGTACCCGATCTGGGTTTGAATCTCTTCGGGAATTATAGGCATAATGTTACGTTAACCAGAAGATGTAATATAACAAAATATCGTCTAAACTAAACTCATAATAAAACTGTAATGGATCGGTGTCAGTACACGGAAGATATTTTTGAAAAAGTTCTATTAGATGACTTTATTAATGAAGCGTAACTCATAACAACGATTTTTAGATTTTTTGTCTGTCGGTTTATTTGTGCTTTTGTTCGTTTGTGGGTTGTTGCAATATGGGTGAGATTTTTACTGATTTATTTCATATTGCATTCAACATTTTAAGAAATGTTTTCAACAAACACTGTTCATTTTAAGTGCATAAATTAAAACTTATGTCAATTTGAAGAATATTTTTGCTTAGCAACTTAACCAATTTTGTCATTAGCGTAAATACATTTTACATTTCGAGTACATTCCATTGCATTATCCGTAGAGTTTTCGGCTGAATGACGTTAAGTGTTCCGCGAACAAATCAAAAGAAGAAATAATTCGATAAAACGTTCAAGCGAAATATTTTTCCTACGAAATGCAGCGACGAAATTACATTTACGTTGTCGTTCTGCCGTTGTATAATTTATGGAAACGAACAACCGGATAATTGCTGGTTTGAATAAAACATGGAGTAATTTTTTACATAACAATAATGGTCGGAACTACAACAATGAATTTAATGTTACCAAAGCTATTATGGTAATCGGTCAGTTTGATGTATGTTACCCGCGAAAATTTATTTTTAATGAATTTCTCGAATACACGTACGTCCCTTTTTATCGCAAAGGTAAATTTGACTTTCATTTAACGAACACAAAAAAAGAAATATGATGTATCAAGTGCAGAAATACTATTCTTCTTATAAATAGTAAATGGACTGTATGTATAAATTGAAATCTACGTAATAGTGAACAGGTTTCCTCTATGTTAGCTTCAATCGATGCTTTACTCACATAACATTTCGAGCAAGTGTAACAAATGCAGTGGTTCGTGATTTATTCGTGTCTATTTTCATAATAATTCATGGGTTGGGCTGGGTTCTGGTCGGGCAAACGAAAGGCTACGTTTTCTTTACCAATTAAGAAAAGCAGATAGAAAGTTCATTTGTATAAACATAGAAATCAAAAGATATAAATCAATTTGTAGTTACAATCTACTAATTAATGAAAAGTTTAATCTATGTTTTAAAAAAGTTTAGTCACAGATATACGTAGTTCAATGTCCAGTGTTACAATTAATTGCATCAATTTGGTTTGCATAAAACTATTGTGGAATGCATTCGATTCGATTCCATAGCACTCGATTGTAAACACTAGAATAGTTTGTGTTTTTATATTTTTGTACTATTTTTGCTAGTACTAGCCAAAATAGCCACAATGGTATAAACCTATGACCTAGGAAAGTGCCGACAACCGCCGGGTTAAGAAAATGTCCGATCTCAATATCCCTAACTACGGAAATATTATATTTAACCACCATCAACCTGAAGGGAGCAAAATACCCGTTTATCACTGTTGTGGAATTCTAGTGGAATAAATTGTACATGTCTGTGATATGAGAATGTTCAACTTCGCTGGGCACGAAGTATAGGTGCACGGTGCGGAAATATCCTGTAGGTGAGAAGATAAGAGAGAAAAGGTAGGATTGTGTGTGGAATATTATTTTGTCATTGTTCTATTTTTATCAAAGGTAACAGGATTGTAAACACAGTTTTCATAGACCATTTTAAGAATTACGAACATATATGATGATAAAGAAGATATTTTGGAGCGGAAAAAGATTATTATGAAGAAATAAAATAGTAATATTGTATATAATTTAATTGGTCTCTCTCTATAACAATAAATGCTCCCTATATGAATTTTAAAGATGGTTTAAGAATGAATAGGATCGAGCTCCATTTAGAGTAATTTTAATATTATATACATATACGAGTACATACATGTATATAATGTTCTAGTACTTATAATGATAGCAACACTTTTCGTCATTTCTTATTTTTGGAATCTAAATTTAATGATACTGCCAAATATGTGAAAATGATCGTTCGAAAAATAAATGAAGGTTACTTTAGATTTAGCGAACAAAAATTGTACCATCAATACTTTGTGTAGAGCAGTATAGCAAAGATATATAGTTATCTTCAAATTAACTTCCAAAAATTATACTATAGCAAAATTGTGCTACTTCTGGTAGCTTTTCAAGATTGTACACGCACTGCTACTAACCTTGAACCGGAGTGTAAATATTCATGTATAAGCAATCTTCACTCTGATTCTTTAGCCTTGGCAATAATCTTCTAAGATACTCTAATCTGCCCTTCGGCATTCTTTCCAGTACGACGGTTTCGTTCGCGATATCTGGAAGTCTTTGAGGACAGACAGGTCCCATCGTGTCTACAGTTTTCACGTCGTCCCAGGGGGCTGGTGCTCGGGTTGGTGCAAACCTGTCGAAAAATTTTTGGCAAATTATATTTTTTTTTTTGTTTGTGAAAAATCTTACGGAAAAAAATTAATGAAGATATTACGCCTGCATTTCCCAAAGCCGTAGGCGAAGGACTGTAGTACACTGCCATGTTTCACTTGTTACATTTACGTCCCACTATGGAATAGGTGGTGAGCCTATTGCCATACACTTGGCATTAATCCAGACTTCAGGCCACTACTAGAAAATCTAAATTACAAAAAATCCAGTAGTGCCCAACCTGGGATTTGAACCGTCCTAGGTTTGATGGGATTTGGATTTGGGATTGAACCGTCCTAAGTCTCTAGATCGGCAGTGGCGCTTGCAACCAACACGACCAACGAGGTAGTCAAGGCAATTTTACTATGAGTTTTTGTATTACAGAAATCAATGACAATGTGCGTAGACAAAGTATAGACACAAGGCGCTTACACATTCTAAGTTAATTTCATTTCATAAAAACAAATTGGATTTCGGTGTATTCAAGTCATGTCAATATCAAAATTAAATATAGGTATATTGAAAGTCCCCGCTCTCTATGAAAAAATACCCATTTCGTAATTATCAACGGCAGTAAGTCAATCTATCTACGAGATTACCCTCTATTTCTGTTCCATTTAATAAACTTAATATTCATTACTGAGGAAGATTTTCAAATAATGTAATTACTTACTATCTGGGTGAAAGGGGCCAGATGTCAAAAGTTTTTTAGAAGAGATTTTTTATTATGTATCTAACCTTTCCTTACCTAGTTTCTTAATCTCAATTTGATTATGTCGAAATTTAAAGAGATATTGTGTACCTAATACCATGGAAGGGTTCAAAGAGATTATTTTGTCAAGTGAGATTAAAATAATATAGAACGTTTCAAATCCGGGCAAATTTAGCAAGATACTCGTAGTTATTCTACCAATTATTTCAAGCCATCGCCCTAAACCGTTGGATTTGTCATACTATTTGATAGTTCCAATCTATTTTGCACGAGTTTGAGAATTGAAATCTTTGGAAACGGTCGCCCGGATCGGTATTATTAAACCAAATAGTCTTGAAGGGAATGAAACGTATATTTCAATTATGAATATTGGCTCCTGTTTTAGTAGTAAAGTTTCATACTTAGTTTCAATAGAATCAATAACTACTAAAGTTGGTATTTCGAAGATAACCAGATGCAGACATTTGTATATTCAAATTAACTTATTTCATTTCTTAGTGTCTGTCTAGTCCAATTAAAATGTATATTACTATGAAGGCTTTAGGGATTTCCAATTTGATTATTGATTAGGCTGTAGACATTATTATTTTTTATCCTGAAATTAAATTTATATATGCACTAAAAATGATTTCTGTAACTTAATAATATTGCCTTGCTTATTACAATAATTTCTAACATTTCTGCATTACGATAATAAAAAGATGCGTTCTTGAAACTCTCTTAAAATATAAAAGTCCTATGGAAAATTCTTTTGTACCAAAAATATACTGTATTATACATATTTTTGGTATCTTATTTCCGCTATAAAGTTTCCCTGCATCTCGTTATTGTTATGTCCGCGCTGTGTTTACAAGATACTCGAAACAAGCATAAGCGAGCAGTGCTAAGTTATTATATTTCTCCATACTTTCCACAAGCTCTATACGATACGACATAAATGGAATTTTCTGCCAAGTATCCATTTTCTTCATATTGTTGTGGTAGTACTAAAGTATGCTTTATCAAAATTGTGTGCAAGCATGCTTATGGCATCTTCAGAATTTGAGTCTTATGAACAAGTTTTTTATAAATAGTTTAAGTTTTGATATAAATATAAGCGATATAGAGATATTATGTAGTTGCCTCGTTGGTCGTGTTGGTTGCAAGTGCGACTGCCGATCGGGAGGTCCCGGGTTCGATTCCCGGGTCGACACTACAAAATTTTCTAATTTAGATTTTCTAGTAGTGGTTCGGAGTCTGGATATGTGCCCGATGCATGGCAATAGG
>DWDV01000305.1:0-18145 GCA_018245615.1 Mimoniades ocyalus | reverse complement strand
ATCCAGCGAATTCGCGAGTGTGTGGTGTGCGTGGTGGCATGACTTGAGCAAATGGCTGATGCCTTGCATAAACATCCGCAGTTGACTCTACCGATAAGGCGCTAGATTGTCGCTACGCCGGCACCGCGCGCACCGCTAGCTTATCTCCGTCCAACGTTCTAAGTACTGATTCATCGCGTGCAAGATTACCGTCCGCGCCATCGACTGGTTTCTTAGTATTGCCTTTCAATATGCTAATTAGTGGCGACGTTTTAACCGCGCCGATGCCTCCGCACTGATATATTCGTCTTCAGTACTGTATCGTTAATCCGATGATACGATGATTGGACAAGACGACTGCAATTGCATTCACAATGAATTATGTTAACATGTTATTGATCAATGTTTTTGTTTTATCGGGATTTTCCAAACGTCCATTAATCAGCGTCTTCAATTGTCAAGTCATGATTTCAAATTACATTGAGTCGATATTCGGTTTGTATTTCGTAACTTTTTAAAGTTGATTTATGTTATCATGTACGTTCACTGATAAGTGTATGCGGGCTTAAATTGTGTACCTAATAATAGGGGAAGAATCAAGGCTCGTAGCCGACCTCGGAACCACATTAGGTGTATGAACGCAACGCGGAGTGAAGTGCATTGTTGTCAGCGTCCAACAGATAAAATCGCGGTCGGATAAGGAGACTATTGTTCATTAATTTACCATCCGTACATTCATCGACACCACAACTGGCAGTTAGTGGATCTGATTGTGTACTGTTACAAAACCAGACGCGATCGTTATAATTTCTTGTGGCGATTATTAGTCGAGTAATAATCATTTTTTAAACAACGATCTATTATATTTGGAATAATATGCATACATAGGTATCCCTTCCGTATTACATCGATACTAGAAAAATACGTATCAACTTTCGTTATAGACCCTGTTATGTTACACTCGGTCTCTCTTAGCTCGCTCACATGAACAGACGCCATATAGGTGCATACGTCTTGACCGTGTTAATTTTGCTGTAGAAAGCATAGATTCCTTCACAAATATTTTGACGGATATAAAATTGTGATACGTTTACTGAAACATTTACATCGGCTCCATAGAACTACTGATATTGTTATCTTATCATGGTATTTGGTAATTGCCTGAACGTAGTATTTCTAGACATATTATAATGTAATAATGTATTCGTTGCGTTGAAGTGAAAATTTGATAAGGGTTGAATGTATTGTCGCCATAATACATGTTGCAAAACTCGAGTGCCCTTTATAGTATAACATTTCGGTTGTAAAATTTGACTTCGTATTCAAATTTGTGTTATCGTTTGAGGGCCGATTGTAAATGATTATACGTTTTTATAATATTTTTAAAATTCATTATGTTAAGATTTCTACGACATCGTTATATAAGTCCCAATTTATATTTCTGAATTATAAATATGACTGAATAGAAACAAAGCCTCAATTAATAAGGATTGCTTAATTTATCTCATTTGTTTCAAAAATACAATTTAAATGCTCTGACTCATGAAATAAAAACATTCAAACCATATTAAGGAATAATCAGATTGTGTTCTGGATGATAAAGAATTTAATTTAATATGATTCATTCGGTTTTGTGAGAGCGATTCCCAGTGATTCAAAGTTGGAGATTTGGTGAGGTTGTTGATCCAAAGTAGCTACCATCTCCATCTGCCCTTTGCAGTGTTATACAAACACTGAATTTATGAACATTGTAAATAATGATGACACAATCGACCCCCGGAAGATCACATCCGCTTGGCGCGGGCTCAACGGAATCGAGTAAATTTAGCTCAAACAAAACAACATCCACTTCGCTTTTGGTTAACATGTCTCTGTCCTGCACCAAACAACTGTCTATTTATACACTTTTAACTTTTTATCATTGCGTTATGCAATTTGATAATTGTCTTATCTACATTCGATACCCTGGAAAGAACACATTGTTATATTTTTGGATCATTAATCTTTTACTTCTTTAATTAGTCACCGGTTGTATTTTCATACTTTAATGTATATTTATGGCTGTATGTATATATAGGCGTTGTGATACCACAATACAGTTGCCTATATTTAGTGTCTTTGTGCTGACCTTACCACAGCTGTTGTCGATGTAATAACGGACTGTGCACGTACATATATTGTCGCCTTCTCGCGACTTATAATTCTATTTGTGTCCTTTACACATTTCTCAACGCCATATCTGACGCGACACTTGAGGTCGAACCTTTTATGAACATTGTAGCAATCTTGAATTTTCGTTTCAATAACTGTAACGAATTCAGAAAATATGGTAACTTTGAGAACAATTAACTATACGAAGTTTTCACAAAATTCGTCTTTTATAATATGCTATGTATAATGCGAACAATAACTACATTTTTATGTTTAATTCGACCTTTTGTTGTCTGCCTTAAATATATAAATCCATTTTATTTGTGCAACGTACATTCATGTGCCATTATATATTTTCGTACATATTAAATTATTATATTATTGATTGTGATTTGAGTGTTTTACGATTTGAGTGTTATGTTATTTGTATATAGTCATATTTACAATTATTTAAATTAAACGAAAAAAACACACGCACAGAATAGGGTCTTTGTAAATATATCATCAACAACTTCATCTGTAAGAAATGTTTTCACTAAAATCTAAAGACTAAACGTACTCCGTATATCGGTAGAAAAATAACATATAATACTAATTTAAAGACCCTAATCCTAAAGAATAGTACACATTGTAAAGTGGTCTCAGTTAATGTACAATGAGCAATGCACAATTTAGACTAATTATATTTAACCATTTGTCAGATGAACGTCCGCGTGACGACGATGGACGCGGAACTGGAGTTCGCGATCCAGCAGACGACCACCGGCAAGCAGCTGTTCGACCAGGTCGTCAAGACCATCGGCCTCCGCGAGGTCTGGTTCTTCGGCCTCCAGTACACCGACTCCAAGGGCGATCTCACTTGGATCAAACTGTACAAGAAGGTTCGTATAAATACGTCTGTAAAAACCACACGCAGTTTTTATTAGTTTTCCTCGTTCTTCACTTATAGGGTGGGTCGGGTCAGTTTTACTGAAATCTAAACCTATCTATTTTTATGTTATCTTTTTATTTTTCTCACCGCCGTCCAATTGCACTAGCTAAAGTATTCCTTACTGAACACCAGCAGTCGTGGTCATGCGTAGATGCCCACGGCACGGCGCGCCAAAGATTAAAGAGGGTATGCCATTTCCATTATAATAGTGACTTGTTCTTTTCTCTTTTTGTATTGTGATAATTATAAGCTAACCTTTGCATTATTGATGGAATGAAAGTTTTCTTTCAATTCTATTCTTAAATTTAAACCATAAATTGTTGTAGTAAAATCGGATTCTATTTTATGGTTATATTTTATTACCAGTTTCGTTGCTGACATAAAACTTAATAGCATTCAATCAGTAGCCGTATACAGATCAGTGTTAAAAGTACCGCGTAATTTAAATTCTTTACTCCTACATCTACACTACTATCACCCGCTTAGGTGTGGGAAACTTAATAACTACATTAGAAACTTAATAATCTTATGTCATATACGTCAATAAATGTGTCTAGCAACGAAGTTCACAATCTATCTCAACGAAAAAGCATAGCATTAACGTTAGTGTAATCGGATCGCGCAATACGTGTTTTATCATTTCTCTCCAATACGTTCGCCTATCGCGGGCGTCTATTATTTCAACGTGTGAATAACGAGATACTGTATCGGCGAACGTTTTTATTTCTCCTGCTGTATTCAGATCGGAATCGTTTGTTATTATGGACTTTGTGCAATTCGCACTGGTTGTTTCTCATCTATTTATGTTCACGCGAAAAGCGGAGGCGGCCACCGCGGCAACGTGCAAAATACGGGAAGCGACGCAACTATTATTTTTAGCGGAACCCGTCAAGTTCAAGTTTGTTTACGCGCCAATTCCTTCCACGAGCTAAGCATGCTCTGATTTATGAAATTAACGATCGTGCCCGTGTATGCGCACTTATTTGTTTCGCTGCCTAATGTGTTCTTAATCTACGTTTGATTTATGTTTATTATTGTTGCATCGATAATGCGCTGGCTTCGATTGACTGTTCTCGAGTGCTTCTTATTCCGCACGAGTTCACGCGCCATCATTCTCTCGTCTCGGATATATTTTCAATATTTTGTTTATTCAATAGCATTCACCTTGTGCCGTTTTCAAATTAATATAGCTTTATGACATACATATTACTTTTATATCAAGGAGAAACCGTCTCGAGAACAAGTTTTACTTTTTATCAAACTATTGCATTCGTCCCAATGTTAGTACTACAAGTGCGACGCCGATACGGATTCGTAAGCCTCACCGGCAACAAGACAATTATCATTCATGTCGGCGCACGTTTCCGTCATTTTGTTTTCGCCGGTACATTCCGTGAAATTATTTTCCTCCTATACATATCCTCTGTCGACGACATTGACCCGATAAAGCAATGTCAGCGTGTAGGAACCACTTTACCAAATGTTAATGCTGTTGTATTCAAGTACTTTATCAGTGAGGACAACATGTTTTCAATTTTAAACGACTGCGCCTGATAATTTTCGTGAATGTTAAAAAATGTTGAGTTGTGTTGTTGTTTCAGACTTTTCATTGGTAATTACAATATGTTGTTACTGTCTACACGTTGTAAATTCTTTAAGGAGTGTGAAGCCTGCCAACTCGCACTTGGCCAGTGTGTTGACTACAGTCTTTACCATTCTCATTCTGAGAATCCAACGGAATCCAACAGTGTCCAACGGAAGAACAATAAAGAGTAATAGTGTAGTTTTTTAATTGATGTTATTTTCCACTTTGGTTTAAAATTAAAACGTTTCTATGTTACAATGTTACGTGCGCAGAAGGCATATGAAATAGCTGATAAATCCGTAGAATTAGCAACGGCCTCAGTAATGTTTATTGGTCCGTAATCGATATGGATTGTTTCGTTTGTTGGAACTTAGAAGTTTTCGGTATTCCCTCCGCTACATACCATTCTACTCTCAGTGAATGGGTAAACAGGTGTAGCGTTACTAAACCTGTTCTCGCCGACGGTTACGGTATTTCTGTTTATGAAAACGACCCGATGCACGGCATCTTTTGCTTTGTAAATTCAAATGTTCCCAATAATATTATTGATGTGTGTCTTATATTAGCCAGTTTGAAATTGTTCATACATGCATTATTTAGTACTGATGTAGTAACAATGGCGAAATCGACTCAAATTCTAATGTGCCCTGCAACAGGTTCAACCGGTCTGTAATAATTATATTAGCCGATTAGACCGATTTCCAACAGATCACGACCGAGTTTGGGCTCTTGCTGTTGCCTCTTTGTATTGACAATATCTCTATTGAATTCATCGAATTACTACATACTCTATTTAAAATAAACCACACAGTATCTGTTTCATATTTGGTATTAGAGTAAATGATTGTACTACATTTGACTACACCATGTGAACAGTGTGATAAATTAAAATTTCAAAACTCACCATTATCCACGTAACCATTATCAATTATGTTATCTATTTAGTTCAGAGTGTATTTGGCGATCACGTCACGGTATCCTTTACCTTGAGCCGATGAGTGTGCAGTGTTTTGTACTTGTTATCATCATCATCATTATCATCATCATAAATTCATTTATATTTCCACTATAGCACACAGGTTTCCTCTCAAACTGTTGTACATTAAACACATACATACACATAGTCATTCCTGCTCCTCGGGGGCCTCGGAGAGGTAGGAAAAATCCCTAGATTTTCATTGGCTGCTGTATTGACAAACTTCTGTGGCTTTTTGCCCTTTTCAATATACAACAACAGCAACTAATACACGCTTGTTAATTAAAGTTATATATTGCTATTATCAACTCAAGTCGACATTTTTATTTTGTGATATTACTTGTTAACGTTAAAATGCAACGCATTTATGGTGTTATAACTTAAATCCGATTATCCCAAGTCCCGGACGAAGTGTATATCTGAATGCATGTTGTTGTTCAGTTTCTAATGTTGCATGCATTGTCATCTGTTTTCAAGCGCGATCGTGTGAAAGTGGCAACGGATCCGTCCACGTGCCCAAATGCAAACTTTCATTCAGTTCATTGTTTGATAAACTTCTCTTTGGCCGCCCGCTCATTGTGAAATGTGGACATTGAATAAACAATTGGGCATATTTTCATACGTTTTAATGAATAGTGGAAAGCGTGCCCGGATAAAAATAAATAATAGCGCTTACTTTTGTCGTTGCAATGATTAAATCTACGACGGTTGTATGTATATGTTTGGAGGATGGAGATTTTAATATTGGAATGTTTGTGTGTTCTTATGTAAATATATATTATTCTTATACAAAATATAAATGTAATGCTTGTAACAAGTTGTATTTTACGTTTAACTACTGAAATCGAACGATTTCATTCAAAATGGGATGAAGTTAAATCAGACCTTTACTACCTCTATTTTCTTAAAGCTTATCTTTAATTTGTTCAGTATATTCTACAAAAACGCTGGGAACAATGTTAGCCTTATAGATTAGTTTTCAGTTTTCGACGCCGAGGTCCTGATTTCAATTACAGGCGCATACCCCTTTTTAACTTATTGCTCGTCTGTAGACTAGAATTTATCAAACAGTCGCTAATTAATAGTTCACGTCTTGACGCCCGTACTAAGTGCTAAACGCGACTCTACCACATCCTCTACGTTTATCACTTTGTTTGAACTACTTTCAACGGTTTCATTTTTCATATATCAGCGTTTTTTTTTGTTATACCCATGCATTATTAAGTAGGCAGTTATGTTCATGTAAATGCGCTCGAAATTCTCTAACATCAAAGAGAGTTGGGATATTTTTAGTGTTATAAAGAGATCACACGGCCAGCACGTGTAAACTTTAGTTTCAAACACTTTGTTATACTTCGAGCACATTACGATAGCAATTCTATGGTTCTGGCGTGATCTTGAATACTACGTTACTGAAGATTTTTAAAATTTTACACATTTTATTTCATCATCATCAGCCTGTATAAGTCAACTGCTGGAGACAGACCTCCCTTGAGGGCTTTTTGTCCGTAATTTTCATGCTGTGTATGCAGGTTGAGGATCGCGGATCACGGTCTTTTGTACCGCCTACATTGCTGACCACCGGCGGCCAGTACTTTTAGCCGCCCTAGAAAGGCCGCGTCAAACCGCGATCAGCCAGCGCCGGTTTTTGTCTGGTCTTACTACACCCTGGTATTCCGGCATGGGGTCTGAGGAAGTATTCTTTTTTCGCCCCAACATGGATTTGTTTCTATTACATGAAAATTTTATTATTGGTACCCGTGTTACCTTCTTCGTTTGTTTCATCGTCAACTATTTTTGGCGTACCACTGTTGGACATTTGTCTACCATCAGAACGAAAAATATTACGTCCATATAACGTAATTTGGCGTAATTAGAGTACTCCCCGACTCCCCGACTATTATGGCAATCTGTATATCTTGTTCTTTACCTATAATAGCCAGTGTTACATTAACTTCAAGAGTCTCATCGACCGTTACTGATATATTATGTCTATATACTTTTACATCCATATGCTAATAATACATTTGTTGCCTGTACGCGACCCTATATACCGACCGTCCAATTGATACAATGGTCATTATATTACCACTGTCGCTACTACGAAATCGGTGACTAATTAGTTCAATAGTACATTTTAAGGCATTAATTCACTATATTTGTATGACATCAGTGGGAATGTTTTCCGCCTATTACAAACAGTACCAGTTTCACGCGCGATTATAAAGCCGTGAATCAGCGATACCAGAACAAGCTGACGCGAACGGATGACTTTAGGCTTTAACAGTTGGTTGGGGCAGTACAACAAGAGTAGCAGTGGCTCTATAAAAAGCAGTTCGTATAAAAAACCGCTGAATAAATTGACATGTTGTGAAACAATCAGAACATGTCAAATTTAACTGCATCATGTAGTTATAAAGTCATTGGTGACAGTTCGGTCTCGACTAGACGTTTCGCTCTCTCGGACCTGTTCCATGCAATCACAAGTAAGCTAAATCCTATATTTCTATTGGTATGCAAGTGTTGTTGTGGCGGTCTGATGTTCTGTGCGCATGACTCACGATCGGAAACCAGTCGTCGCTCGTCACATTAAGGTTCAATAAACACTACCGTCTAAAAACTTTTATATAAAAAAAGATATCGATAGTACCATATACATATGTGTTGCAATGTTATAATTTCCATGAGCTTCAATAAATTTACTTTGGCAAGACCTGATACTACTTCAGTATTAACATTCCCAATATGAGATTATTTATGTCGTTTTCCATTTATTATGGCGCTAAAATTTCACTTCGCCCTTTCATTGTTTTATAAAAGCTGCTCATTTTTTTTCATTGTTTTGTAAGAGCTGCTGATTGCCCATATGTTCTTGTGAAAAGTATATGGGAGTTAAGCTGTAAATATTTAATCGTAGATAAACCGTTTAAAAATTGTAATATATTTTTTCACTTACCAATACCTTTGCTCGAAACAGTTTCTCCTTCAAGTAGTTGTAAGCACTTCGTCATTTCATAATGCTTAGATAATCCTATAATAATGTAATTGTAGTTACTTCGTCATCATAGAAATATCTTTGATCGTAGTTTCTTATTTTTGACTCGTCATCAACCTCCCACATTGTTTCACTATTTAATGCGATGTTACTTTTATGTATTAGATTTGTTTCATACAGAGAAGATTTAAGATCCTCCATTTCTGGCGGTATTTTATTGATTCTATCGAGAAATATTTTGCATTCATGTGTGCATTGGATGTTTTATCGTGTTGCTTTCCTTCACCCATTTGAAAGTCTCTATTTGCATTCGTAGAAGCTGTAGCTACTGCTATTAGTCGTTACGATTAAGGATTTCATAAGTGATCGAAACTCAAAATGTAAATAATTTGAAACTGTTGTTTAGTAAGTAGGCCACGTATGTATGTCATTCATCCTTTTTATGATCGATGTAGGTTTATTAAGTTTTACTCCGACGATTTAAGGGAGCCTAGAGAATATTCCACCAATCCGTCTTGTTGTACATAGATGGAAACGACGGAACGGAAATGAGTCGATAGTATTTTTTTTTAAATGGCCCTTGACCCTTTGCTAGGAGTTTACCAATATGGGAGCAAGGGTTCAACATGCCCTCCGATTCATGTGGATCACAAAAGTTATTAAGTCGTTGTAAATGGTAGTAGTGCACAGTATGTGACAGGTAATAGATGACGACGGTACCATGATACATTGCATCTGCACCACACTGTTCACGACACACGACACCGCATAAGGGTTTCCGATGTATTACGCGGACGCACGGTCTAGCACGCCCCGACGTAGTCGTAACGTTGGCGTGACGAGTACGACGCGATTTGAATTTATGTATGGAGAAAAATATTGTAATGTCCTTTCCTCTACATGTTAATAAATGCAGGTGGTACGGGGTGGATGAGATCTGTCGATGGAGGACCGAGTGTTGTGGCGAAGGCCTAAGTTCAGAACTAGAACGATAAAGGCTGATTTGATGATGATGATAATATATTTCGAACGTGTGATCCCAAACTAAACAAAATCACCACCATAGTGCCCCCAGACAGCTAATAAATGTACACATGTGCATTGCTAAATATATTTGGTTTGAACGAGAATCGAATTCACAGTCCTCACTTTATACTTTAAACAAACATCTCATAACGACTATAATACTAACATTATTGTTTAATACTCATCAATATATGATGCTTGAATAAGGTCGTATGGGCATGAAGATTGTAAAATTCATAAAGAAAATACGAAATAAACATTCATGGAACTAGTACAGCGCGAATGTACAAGTCGGGCCTCAGTTTAAATTAATTAAGACGGCGGTATTGCCAAGACAAATAGTGTTAAAGGTTTCACGTTTCATTCGTACGAAGGCGACAGCTCAACGATTACTATTCTTATATACCTAATCATAATTACGTAGATAATTACGTAAATAACCATGACAGTCTTATTTATGTGTATTATGTTTTCCTTGAACGTCGACCGTATAACTTGACTGTACTAATTTCTATTACAGTAATTATTTAATTAATTAAGCGTCTAATTTTAATGATCAATTCGTAATCCGTATGTTCGCTTTCATAGGTAACGTGAGGAAATCTCTCGCCCCATGTTATTCGCCATAATAAAGACGTAAGATACCTTAGGCTACATCGCGTTTTCTATCAGGTGATATAGCAATGAAACGGGAAATTATTGCTACGTAAAAAAAAAACGTAAAAACCATCCACTTGGCGAGCGACGCAAACTAACCTTAACCCTTCTCATTCTGAGACTAGACTCGCGATCGACAGTGGAATGATAAATTGGTAAATGGTGATGTTGATGATATTCACATTGCACATAATGTTACTGTGGCGTCCGACTCGCGTACATCGTCCGCGTCTCATGGCGTTGTAAAGGAGCACTGCGCTATCCGGTATATGGCACTTACGTAATCGCCACCTGAGCGCGGCCTCGCGACGTGGCGTGCACGATATGATAATCATAGTGTGGCAACACCACGCTCTTCCCTTTGACGATATTCGCTTTGGTATTGTCGTGCCTCTATTTTGCATTTAGCGAGTACAATTAAAATGTAGTGATTTTCATCGGAGGATAGTAGGCAGGATTTTATCATATGCTAAGCATTATCAGAAGCTCGTGGCAAGGATTTAGGGTCGTTTATTTAAAACGTATAATTTTGCTCTCCCTTTGACCATTTTCACGCTGTTTATTGAAATTCTTTATGTTGATATATTATCTACCACAAATGTTCAGATTCGTCGGCGGCCGGTTCCGTTTCATCAAGAATTCGATTATTGTAATACTCAGTTTGTATTATCCAATATTCTGAATATTCTCTTGCATGTTCTAAGAACTGTTAGAAATTCATATGAATGTGTTGCATGTAATACAAGTGACGTGTAACAAATATGTTATCATATACTGTTATCGATGGATATATTTAACGTTAATAATTTCATTTTCACGAGTTTTGATACATTTTCTTCTTAGGTATTTCCACACTTCACCTGTCCTCCCTGCGCTCTTATAGGATCTAGCGTGATGATTTAATAATTGTGACACATTGCCGTTAATACAGCGGATAATTTAAATGGTTATCGCGCATACTCGCCCGAGTCATTGACCACTTGATTGGCGGCGACGTTGTCCTTAATAGATCTCTTGTGTCTCAGTTAAGCTTCGGTCTAGCCAGAGTCGGGAAGTTTATTTGAACAGAAGACTTCTACAATATTACAATCTCTAACATTCTCAAAGGCTTCTTCAACTTCTTCAACGCTTCGTTCTTTAGCTATTCACAAAGGGTTATCGTATCTTTGATGTTTTTTATGTCTCACCATTTTTTATTATAACATCATAACATCAAGCCTGTAATCCTGGAAGAAGTAGGCAGATGAATGTAGTATACTCCGACATTACACCAGTTACTCCACTATGAAACACGGGCACAAGTCCGGACACTGAGCAACTACTAGAAATTTCTCGTTAGAAAATCTCAACATTACCCGACCCGGGTATCTAATCCAGAAGCTCTCGCTTAGAGTTCGCGCTGACAAGTACTAGATCAGCGAGGCAGTTTAGCTTAATACAATAACAAATTTAATAATATCAGAATAGTCGGTAGTCTGCCTGTTTGTGACATGTGAAGGTGTAACAATATGAATGTAATTGAAATCTGCGTGCCAGCGTGGAGGGAGTGATGCATCGAAAAGAAGGATGTCAGGCATGCAAATATTTAGGACTCAATCCTCACTGCCGGCCCCGTGAGGTACCTGGCGCGATCGTTGATAATTAATTATAATAATGAACTCATAACAATGCATGTCCGCAAGCAAAGTAATGCCCGATGGAAAGGATTAACAATACCAATAGCGTATTGAATGGCGTTTTCCTTATTCTTGTAAATATAATTATATGTATGTAAATGTGCGTCATCGGCTCACCGCTGACCGTGCGGCTCAGAGAACAGAGAATGCAGCGGTACCAACGACATGGTTACTCACAATAATGTTATTTGTTATCATGTGCAGAGCGATAAATGTAAAAAAAGCCAGTCAGGACTGTTAGGACAGAGTAAATTGCCGGTCGGTGCCCTCTGCCTACCCCGTTAGGGATCTGGTGCGACGATATTATAAGAATAATAATAATGATAGTCCGAATTTTTATACGATGATTGATTTCATTAAGAACGATGTTTGCGTGAGCCGCTCGGTGAGATCATGCAAGTATAGAGAGGTGGACCGAGGGATACCTTTGTATTACCTTGCAGAAGTAAAGTAAGCACGTTGTGATAGGCACCTCGTAGGCGACTCGCACCGTCAAAGGTGCGAGCGATAGACCATCGCCGCTGAGGCGTAATATACTACCACCATAGGCAGAGTTGGATTTAGGGAGGGGAAACACATTTCTCGCAAGTGCCCAGTTTATTTCTGCGTGTTGTATTTCGTTGTTGCTTTTGAATTGTATGCAAAGCGACATTTACATACTCGAAACATTTTTGTATACCGAATTAATATTAAAATTATTTTGCTATTATGATTTCTCTATTAAAGAAAGGTGTTATAAGGTACGTTTTCCATACTTTTTCTTTAATCGTTGAGTAGTAAAATATAAAGAACATGCAGATGTACGATGCATATATGTAGACATTTTCAACATAAATACAGTTGCCAATATAATATCCACTATGAGTGAGTCATTCAATATTACATGTTGATAACTCATGCTGCAAAATTCCAAAGACACCATACAAGGATATTCACACCACAACACACGTAGCTGATAAAAATGGCATTTAATAATTCATGATAATTATATCTTCACACAAGTCTTTTGCTATTCTTATAACATTAATTAACATTGGTTACAGCCATCATCGCCAACCCTCTCACGGCTCCTCTGTTGAACACGAGTCTCCTCTCCGTACGAGAAGGGTTAGGGCCGTAGTCACCCACGCTAGTCACTTGCGTATTAATTACTCACACTAAAAGTTAACAGACCATCTGCCATCCTGTTCAAGGACGTCTCTGCAGATACCTTATGTAACTTCCGGCTGCTGTCTCGCTTGCGACTCTTTTCACACAAAGAAATCGAGGCATTATCAATCAAGCATGCTTGAAATGTTTATATACTCGTAGATAAAGGGATAAGGTTTTAGTAAAACCTTGTACTTAGCTCAACAAGGTGCGTCGGTCTATGTCGCTTCGTTGTCATCGAACTTGGGAGTGGTTTTTGGCTTTGTTTTATTGATTTAAATGATACTCCATTTACAGTACTGGCCACTTAACAAATCACAGCCAACTCGTGCGTGATTTGTTAGATATTACAGGTGCATACATGATTGACCAACAATATGTACATGACTACTAACATATGTACACGATTCATTATTATTATTTTCATTATCTTCATCACTGTCATAATCATTACCAAACTGTTTTAATCCCACCGCTGGACATACGCTTCCACTAATGAGCGTAATCACGCCCTATCCTGGTTTGATAGAATCAGATGTCATGAAAATATCAAATTTAGTTTCAGTAACTGATGATTTTTAGGATAATTTTATTTATTTTGATATTATTTATTACGATTATTGTAGTTCTTTTTTCACACGTAACATCCAAGCAATGGAATAAAACAATATCCATTTTACACGGTAAGGTCTGTAACGATACAGATATTTGACACTCGATGTTCTCTGCTACCCCGCAGAGAACCAGACATGATGATACAATAGTAAAACCATAAGATATATTTACGGTAGAGAATTTGAAATCGGCAGACCCGAATTATGAATAAGTTGCCGCTTGTATTGCCACTACTGGAGACATTATCACTTGCAACGAACGACATTGTCACAATTTCGAGACATTCCAAAGTGCGAACGTCGGATCTTCAATCGCATTTGCACTCTCTAAATATATCTCCAGACGCATTTAAAAATTTATGTTTTCGTTTGCTAAAATTACTGTTGCTCGCATGCGCACGTGCATCGAATGAATGTAATAGGTGTTGGTTGTGTGCATTCTGCCAAACCGCACTTGGACAACCTCGAAGACTATAGCCTTCACCTTCTCATTCTGAGACGGAACCCATGTCCAACAGTGAAACGATAAGAGGGTTGATGTTGATGGTGCTAATATTTAAAGATATACAACCTTATACGTATTGTTTCCAAGTCTCATTCATTTCAGTGCTCCAAACAGGGACAGCGCCGGTGAATATATCTTAGAGCGGCGATAGTCTGTTCGGCTCCCCTGTCGCGGTAATTATCCGGTATAATTAATGGTTGAGTGTTATACTTAAATGTACTATGACTAAATACGCCTTAATAATTTTGTCTCTTAAAGTCTTTAGTTGGTTACATAGAATTTTATCATCAGCGCGTCTAAGTCCCCTGCTAAATAAATGCCTCACCTGCGAGGTTTTTGCCCATAATTCGCAAACAGGGCATGGGAGTTGGGGATCGCAGAGCACGGTTTCTTGTACCGCCTGAGTTCCACTTCCCTTATCGTCGAGTAGACAGAGAGCGTTGAGTGTCATATTTGGCACTCTATCTCTATTCTCACAGATCTGATGTGCTTCTTCTACATCCGGCAGTCTCTTTATAAATTCAAATTGGTTTCAGAGATTTTTGACTCAATCTTTTTCCATAAGGCACTACATTAGTCTATATTTTTTTGCATCCACAGAATTTAAATGAGCACTTAACACTTTTAAATCAATTAGTCATATTAATTTAAGCACTGCTTTGAGGATCATCGATTGACTTCAAAACACCGTAAGTGTCTAATGTCGAACTTTATTGTAGAGGCGACAAGTTCTCCTCTCCGCATGCAGCCTCGTTCCGCGGAATGTTGCTTTTTGTCGCCGATGCCGACGACAAGGATAATTGTTATCGTGGCATATGAAACACGCTCCCAATACAACGCGACGAGTGGCCGCGTTGCGTCACGGACCGGTGTCGGAATGTTATCTGCGTCGATAGCGGATTGCAACTGCGACTATCTAGGTGCTTTAGATATTTGAGACACCATTGTCTTAAGCTCTTTAACTATAGTTACGGTATCAAGCCTCTCTTACGGATGTGTCGAGAATGCGGTGTTCTCAACTACCTTTTTTTCAGTCATCGCCGAGTGGGAACCTTTTTTGTACGAATTACCGCGATTCACTGTGTTTTGTGGAATCTTTTTCTCAAAACGTTCAATATTATCTTGTCTTCTTTAATACTCTGAAATTCTCGTAGTAATGGAAACGTAGTCTGCATGGCGTTAGTTTGATTATCCCCTTCTCTGTAACCTCAGTTTACATCCACAGAAAACGTAATATGTAATCCTTGCAGTGGTGGGTTTTCGAATTTAAATGTCTTCCACCTACAATTTGAATTATTTAGTGCTCAATCTGCATTTCATGCAATATTCAATTTGCCCATCGTACAACGTAATAAAATATTTAGAATTTTTTTTTTTTTGATTCTGAACATGTAAACTGTATATTCGATATTCATACTGAATATCAGCCATTGCCTGACTAACGCCAAATGGATGTATACGAAGCGCGGGCAACAAAGCGAGACGCTGCGCCCGCGTGACCCCGTTCCCACGCCGAGCCTCATCACCACCAGGTGGCAAGAGGCCATCGCGACCTCTGGCGGCCGCCGCGAACAATGGTCGCCCGCATCCGTCATCCAATGTTCGCAAGTGCTCGCGCACCCATTTCTCGATATCAAACTTATTCTTGAAATTCGCACTAGGCGGGACGCGAAGGCTGGTGAGCTATTTACTGCGAATTCACGTCACTAATCATGCGTCAACGTCTTAATGCTTATCGTGTTACGTTTAATAAAACAATAGAACGTTACGCTTCAAATGTCTTCATACCAAATTATATAAAACACAGTGATAGTTAAGCTGCAATTTATTTATAACTTCAAGATGTTCATTCTTCCTTCCGTTCATCAAGTGTAATTCGTGTCCGCGTTTTTATCGTGTTTACGTTTGTCTGAACGTGGCGGCGATAAATTTCTCGTTATCCTTTCATTCACTTGTTCATCAGTAGGTCAGTCAGTGCGTAAAATTCGAGCAGATATGCCGTAATCGTCAGCAGTGCAGGCGAGAGCCGCAGACGGCAGGTGAAAGTGCCGTGACGACGCGCCCGGAGACGACCTTGCCTCCTGCCACGCGCGCACAACAAATCACAGTCGATTCATATACATCCGTTGCTTTTATAATACGACTGCTTGGTAATGATAGATTATAACAACAGGAGAAATACAAATATTTTGCACTCAGTGAAGGCAATTGTTCTAACACTTATGGGTCGAGCAAGGTGGCACTGCGACGTCCGCCAACTGGGTTAAAGATGAACGAGACGGCGGACAATAGTCTCCGTCGCACGCCGCGCCAATTGGCTGCGATCCGGTGCGCGTGCGAACGTATCGATGGTTAGGAGAAATGTCTCAAACGGTTAGCGAGTTTCTCTTCCAATCCGTATTGATTGAATCACATACGCATCGTAATTTACGCATGTCTCCAAGATTTTCTGTTTTGATTTGTATTCCCACGCTCAAGAAGCAATATGCCTCCGTGTACTCCGAGGTTCCTTAAGCCAGATTGAACGGGTATCCTTGAACAAAGGCAGGTATTAGAGGAATGTTCGCACACAAGAACAGCTGATTGTGCAGTGATCGCGGTCGCGGGGTCGTTGCCCGTACTTTCGCCGCTCCCACGGCTCGCTGCTGCGGCGTTGCTCAATCTCATCGCGACGCTAAAACTTCGTTAATTAATGTTTCACCTCAACTAGGCGACTTACCTTCAGTACTGTGCAAAATCGCATCTTAGCACTATTGACTCTTGTCTTCACTTACCAATTCTCTATTCGTTACTACTACATACTAAGGGCAGCATAAGAAACTAAGGGTGGTTAATATTAACAAAATCACGTACATTATAAAATATATTTTACATTACGACTATAAAAATCAAAAGTTAATAAAACTTAAACTCAATAGTGTTTGTTTATAATAAATTATGTAAATATTCACATTTGGTACAAGCCGGATACGCTAATGGACAAGACGTCTAAGTTTGTCACGACGACGGTAAAGAAACTGATGACCCCGGAGGAGGACGACGAAGAAGCCGCATACGATAGAGATGATGATTTGGTAAGAGCTGATGATTGCAGATGGCTAATTTATCGCTAGATAACTTTCCACAATGGAACACCTACGAATACCGATTTTGATCAACTGTCGTAACATATCTATAGCAAGGAAAGAATTTTGAAAAGACAATGGCATATAGTTCTCTACGCAGATTTTTGTAAAGACATCTTTCAAAACACATGTGTGTTTAGATGGACAGGGGCAAGCAAATTTTTGATGGTAGTGTATAAGTTCTACCAGAACTCGTCTTGTAAACTTCGAGCACCGGCAGTTTCCTCATAAGTGTAATTAGCAGCTTGTCCTTAATAACATTAAATGATTCCACAGTCAGAGGTCAGCGAAATAATGTTTTATTAATGAGTAGTGTTAAATTCCAGAAGAAGAATAATTTAGCCAAGTTAAATTCCATTCACTCGATGGTTGTCAAAAAAATCAATTTTTCCTCAAGCGATATCTCTTTATTAGTATCTTTCGTATATTTTTGACGTCTTTAACAGTAGGCATTCAAAGAATGTATGTATATTTGGATGTAAATGCTTTGCATGCACATGAAATTATTGAAATCAGAATAGCATCTTCAGTTTAATTTAAATCGTCTTTTGAAAATGGAATATGCCATAAATAAGAATACCTAACACCTACTGTACAGTATTTGTATTAAACGTCAGCTAAGTTGTTCCATCTGGCAGTTAGTTAATTATTCTCGGTCATATCGCGATTGTAATGTTTAATTGTTAAGTTGCATTTAGGTCACTTGTATTGTATTTCCACCATTTCGATTCAGACCGTTTCAAGTCAACGCGAGTCATTCAATCATTAGCTAGTTT
>DWDV01000304.1:0-18154 GCA_018245615.1 Mimoniades ocyalus | reverse complement strand
CAGTATGTGGACATTGACGGTCTAGTGGTTTGAAATTAAACCTTACTCTGGGAGTCCGGACTCAAATCCTAGCGCGCACATCTTTACAAAAATGTAAGTTTTAAGATTAAATATCAGTTGCTATAATGGTGAACGACAACATCGTAAGGTAATCTGCATACGTTAAAGTCCACAAAAGAATTTTTTTTCGAAGCCGTGTGTAGTCTGCCAACCCGCACTTGGCCAGCGTGGTAGATTATGGCCCTATCCACTCCCATTCTGAGAGGAATGGACCCGTATTTCAACAATAGAACAATAAAAAGGGTCGAAAAAAATAACTACGGTAATTATAATAAACAGTAAAAGTACACATCGTAAGGAAAGTACTATATTTTGGATACTACAGCGCTCTTTAAGGCGAATTCTACCAAACCACCTGTACTTGTCCGGGGATATATGCCCTACTCTTGTTATGGTCTCAAACTTTTTCATTACTCAACGAGGCTCGTGTCCAACAGTGGAACGATAAAAGGGTTGGCGATGATGTCCATTCAGTATTCCCTTTTACACTTGTTGTAAAGTTTTGAATGTCATGACGGAGAAACATTTTGAAAGTTTAATTCAAATTCTCTCCGTCACACGAATTGCTCCAAACCGTTGAACTGCTTACGGCGGAAAAAATAAAAACGAGTGGCATTTTGTTCGCTGTGTGGTTTTCTTATTCAATTATTATGATGTTTTTTCTAGTCAAAATACCATAACTATAATTCTGACCATTCGTCCAACAAATTAGATTTTTTTTTAGAATGTGATATTTGTACTTCTATAAAAAAGGCCATTTGTCTGCTACAAGACTTTAAGTGAAATAAACAAGCATGCTATGGAGTACGTTTAGTTTCAGCAATTTTATAAAACATACCGTAGGGTGTGCTTCATTAATTTGTTTATTTCATTTCTTCATGTTGTTGGTCATGCGAAATTATTGTGAAATGGTTGCCTATTCCTTGAAAACGATCAAAAGTGGGTTCTGTTTTCACACAAAATCTATTCAAATGTGTAGAATTTATGAAGGTAAGTTAAAATATTATATCGATCGAATAACGTCCTGAAGTCGATACACTTGTAATTGTTATATGAAATTTTCATTTGTTCGCAAATCATCTGGCCACAAACAAGTGATTCCATCTTCAGTCCTTGTTTACAAATGTTTTGATTTGTTATGGTAAATGCTCTGTTTCCAAAAACCGCAATGGACCAAGTCTGGCGCCATTAAATCTTGCTATTTCATGTCATAACCATATTAGTCCGTGAGGTTTTTCCAAGTAGTTTTGCTAAATATGTGAACCTATTGAGATATGAGAGAATCAATGTAATCTTCTTCTTCTTCGTCGAATCGATAGCTGATCTTGAGTGATCAGCCATCGTTGTGAAAGGATTAGTCGCGATGTCCAGGGTGCGCCGGGCAGGGTATGTTCGTACTTTATTAGACATACTCGCCGCTTGCGGAGGCTCCTTTCATGCACCCCATCAATGTAATTAAACTAGCGACAAAGTTACGTTTAATCAATGTAATTAAACGTAACTTTGTCGCTAGTTTAGAAGTTGACTGCCTCGTTTTTCGTGTTGGTTGTAAGCGCGACTGTAAGCCGATCGAGAGGTTTTGGATACAAATTCCTGGTCAGAGACACTATTGGATTTTTCTAATTTAGATTTTTTAGTCACGGCTCGGAGTCTATATTATGCCCGGTGTATTATGCTCGGCAATAGACTCACCACATATTGCATGGTGGGATGTAAACGTAACTGGTGATACGTGGGAGTGTTCTACACTCCTCCGTCTACATCTTCGGATATTACGGGCGTGATGTGACATTTTGTACGTTAGTTTAGAGAAGTTGTGATTGATGATGTTTACGTTTGTAACATTTGGTTAAGTGGTTATTAGTTGGGAGCGAATGACGCGTGCAGTTCGATTGAGAATATTAAGCCGACCGTTTAACGCGCGTCGACTTAGTCCGCTTGACCATTCACGTCGCCGGGACCTAAGTAGATCGGTATTTGTCGCCAGCCCCCATTTACATGTATGTACATATATGGAGGATTGGAGTAGCTCTATTTATACCACGTGAATGCTAATTATAGTAACCTGACAGTACTGGAGTTAATATTGTACTGTGGTTGATTATGTTCAATGAAATAACACTAATTACGTTAAATACGTAACTTCACGCCTGTATCTCCGTAAAAAGGCAGGTACAGGAGTTTAGTATGCTCCCACGTTTCACCAGTTACGTTATATGTACTGTCATGAAATAGGCGATGAGGGTATTGCCATCCATCGGGCATAAGTCCCAACTCTGAGCTACTACCCCGAATTTCAAGTATAAAACCCAATAATACCCGATCTTGTGATTGAAGTCAAAACTAGTAATAGTATCTAGTAGTAAAAACATTACACAGTTCAAATAATATAATTATTTTTAATATATCACGATTATAGGTGTATAATAAAATAAAGTATCAAAACCATTCGGGCCCCTCCGTCGCACCGCTGACAAATCGTTTCCGGCGAGCGCCACTTGATCGCGCGATATCGGACACCCTCTGCCGGATCAACTCGTAAACTGATGGAATTTTTCAATTTCGCCCCGTGTAAACTGTAAGATATTACAATCTTTGTCTGGCGCTCACCTTCACGAACTGACGGATGCCTTGGTCCTAGTGCATCGAACCGGGCGCAGTCAGCCTGTCCGCATTACGATCGGGTGGAGCGAACAGTTTTGAACCTTGAATGTACATACATATATTAGGTAACTCGCAATGTCGTCCGCGCGCCAAACTAAACGTTTAGGCATCCGTTATGATTATAATTAAATTGAAGGATGAACACAATGTTCATTATAATATGATAATATATATGACCTAGGTATCTTAGTATTTGTCTCATTAGCCTCTACGGCGTGTGACCAACTCGCATTTGAACAGCGTGGTATATGATCTCAAGCAGATTCATTCTAAAAGGTAAGAGGTACTGTTGATGATGATGCTTGGTGCTCTCTGCCTACCTAAGGGACCTGGCGTGAAGATATACATGTATGTTTATGATGGTGTGTGTTTAAGAAAGTTTGATAAGAAAATAGAGTTCGGCCGTTACGGACATATTTTTCTTATCTATTACGCCGTATCTTCTATGACGGATACATAAACAACATATTTAAACCGCCGCACACGAGTGTGGGGCGTATCTCTCTATGATACGAGTATCATACGTGAAAAATCACACAAAACTGAAGCTTGTTTTACTTTACGCTTCAATCTCGACGGAATACACGGTCGGTCCATTTGGTTGAACAGGCCAGGCCAGTGGTGCTCAAAATTTCGGCCACTTGGTTTGGACGCCTATTAGATTTTTTTTACGTCAGATTTTCCATACTTTTCATGACAATTTGAATAGAAAATCGGTTGTGCTATGTCGAGAGAAACGGTAGTTTTAATCAATATATAGTTTAAACCATTTAGGGAATATGCAAGGTATTTTTAAAAGGCAAGATCCGCTGTCTTCTAGAAGAATGGAGAGAATTGTTAAAACATCATTATAAATTATATAATTTATTGTGACGGATGGTTTTCAAAATTAATATTTTAGCTACTAATTTCTAATGTCACGTTGGTCTAGTAGTTGCCGACGCGACTGTCGATCGAGAGGTCATAGTTTCGATAAAGTAGTCGGGTAACGTATTGCTGAGTTTTTATAACTTGAAAATGACTAATACGGAGTCTAGGTTTGTGCTCGGTGTATGTATTATATATGTGTCGGGTAGTAAGCATACCCTTGCCGTCTCCATGCCGGGATACGGACGTCGCAAGAGGCGACTAAACCCGGCGCTGGCGGATCGCGGTATGGTGCGGTCTACGTAGGCATAGTTGAATGCCCTGGCCGCCTGTGAGCAACAGTGTAGGCGGCACGAGAAGTTATGCTCTGCGATCCCTAATCCGCATGCCCAGCGTGGGGATTATGTGCATAACCCCTCAGGGGAGGATTATGTCCAGCAGTGGACATCAGTAGGCTGACGACGATGGTGATGATGATGAAGTTTCTATCCTGCTATGTTACGCAGTCCTGCCATTTCTCATGAAACATCTAAAACATGTACGTACAAAACTGTGTTCAATGATAATGCTGTAATTAAAACTAGCCGGTGAACCGACGCGACGCGACGGTCCAGTAGACGGTTTAGTGGATCAATTTATTACGAAATAAATATGTCTATCTATGTATATGTGTGTACTTTGTTCACAACCTGTCCATCAATCTGCTTAGCGACGTCTCAAAGGGCAAGGTTCGCTCTAGTAGTGGTGTCCACGAAATATAATATTCGACAATATACCCTTGGCCCTATTTAACGAATCCCTTAGTTGGGTTATTTAATAAGTCAATACGGACTTCATTTGCGTTATGACGCACCGAGGGCTCCAAGGGGCTGAGAGGTCCGAGGGACCGAACTCTGCAAAGCTACCGCAAGGGTCAAGCGGTTCATGTAATTAGAGTAACAAGAAAAACAGAGTTTGCCCACTTCCGCGAGAGAGCATGCCCTCCCCGGGGGATGACGCTCTGGACCCTGTTTAGGTTCTCAACCTGAGGTCCTGAATTTAAATATAATACGCAATATATGGAGAGAGTGATGAATGTACTAGGTGTACGTCATGTAAAGTTATATTTGACAATCGGTAATCACTGCCTACCCCGTAAGGTAGCGTACCAATATTAGTTCGTTATTAAATATTCAATGGCAAATGGCGTATGACATACAAGTAAAATAATTATTATTATGTGTGCCATTTAACAAATATCAAAAATCTAACATCATTATTTGTCATATTTTTTCAGCACACCTAAAATATAACAACGTTCCAATTCAAAAGCAGTCATTCCCGCCCATTTTTATTTCCCGCTGATCCGATAAATTCAAAATTGCTACTGTTTTTCTTTCGGAACTCATAGATGATATGCAATACTCCGTTATGCATATAAACTGTGATTGTTCAACTTGACAATTTTCCTTGTCGTGATTTAAAGTTTCCCATTAAAAAGAAATCCAAGTTATACTGTATGCCAGAATACAAATTGTGTTGGGGCTGATTTTTCATTAACTACATGTCGGAGTACTGCCACTCCAAATTGGCGCCGATTGAGAATAATTAATCATGGACGCCTCATTGCATATTAATGTTTATAGTTGGCACTTACGGACGGACAGATCGAAATAGCCACAATCGATACTATTCAGTGCTGAACATCGTGTTTGTTTAAACTTGACTTTGACCAGTTTTAAGTGCGTAATATGTTGTGACATCATATACATAGATATGGATGTTCGGAAACTTGGATATGATGTTAGAAGTAATTTTTCATTAACTACTCCACGCTTCAAGCAACAAGGTGAAGCTACCAGCGAATGGCTAACCTGGGCTAGTAGCGGTCGCAGATTAAGTGGTGGATGAGGCTTATTGTTGCTGTCGAATAGGAACGTCAGAAGTGTTCGCATCTGAAGCACATAATAAGGTCTATAAGAATGGAGATGTTTAAATGTCGGTGCACTCTGCCTGTCTCGTTAGACACCAGATTTGATTATAAATATAATAAGAATTCTTTTAAGTGGCATCACTTTCCGTATTCCGTATGTAGATATTCTTATTCGATTGTTAACAGGAAGATGTCGATAAGGTACACGCCCCAAATACGGAACAATCATTCATTCATACAATATTATCTGTATTATTATTAAATTATTCCGTTTTGGATTTATTCGTATCGCGTTCCGAGTAAACTAATTTTATGAATATGTATTTATTTATCGACGGAAGCCTGTTGCATTTCGCATACAAATACTTGTTTCCTCGTCCGTTTCGTGGTTTGTGCTTGTGTGGCGTGCTCACGTACGCGTATAACGGTGGTCGGTGGATTTACGATTTGATTAATTTTAAATTAATTAAATTGTTTTGAATTAAATTCAAATTAATTGTTTACTCTTATATGTACATATATATTTTTATAATTGGAGGTTCATTTCTAGGCTGCATGCATAGCGTAATGGATATGGCAAGTGAATCGATAAACCAACGTATTTTTGTTGTTTGAAACATGATCATGAACAGTATATTATTATTTTTACGTTCTAGGTTCAAGAGCTCTCAATGTTGCATAATGTCTCGTTTGCTGTCGTTAGTTCTTGTTTGCCACTGTCTCCATGCAGTGCACGATAGAATTTGCTGGAAATAAATCTTGAAATCTGGTAAGTCTGCGGCCCTGTAGTATTTTTTCGTAGGTTCCTAAGTCAAAAAGATGTTAATGTGGTTCGTACAACCTGTATTTTACGATCATTAGTCATATTATAATCTATTATACCCATAACCCTATCGCTTTCTGGGAGTTCGAGCCCTCGATCTCCCCCTTCCACTAACGAAACGGGAGTACGTAAAAAGTAAAAAATGTGTTTTTTTTAAACTGAAAACAACCATTAATCATTCCAACATTAAACCGGTCATTATGCAAATAAATGCGACCAAATTCTGTTTTGTTTGGGCTATACCTATACTTCGTTTTACGCTCCTCACGCTGCCCGGTTGGCACGTCATCGTTAGTTATTAACTGACATTGTTCTTGCCGGTGTTATGATGTGCCTGTTTTGAAATATTTTTTCTGACCCTTTTATCGTTCCACTGTTGGAACATGGATCTCCTCTTAGTATGAGGCCTCTTAGTTAAGGCCATAGTCTGCCACGCTGGCCAAGTGCGGGTTGGCAGACTTCACACGTCTTAGAGAACAATTTTTTTTGAAAACTCTAAGGTATGCAAGTTTCCTCAAGATGTTTTCCTTCACCGTTTATTTTCATGTTCTTGTTAAAACAATATGTTTTTCTATCATTGGCAGTACTAACTGCATTAAATGCATTGAACACAGTTCTAGTCCTCATCTTGTCTCAAACCTCTTCATAAGATTTGGTATAACGTAATACTCCATTAAAAGTATAACTGCTGCTTTCCGGCGAAAGTACACGCGGCGACTGTGTTTCAGAAGTCGAAGTAATGAAACGGTTAAGTTCAATTTGCTAATGAAAAATTAACTGCTTTCTCGTGTTTACGTCCATAATAGCCGGTGTAATGTTTGGTGTGATTAATAATAATGGCAGTCTACGACCGTTCATTAATTGGTGTTGTTACCCTACACTTTTTTAATATCACATTGTTCTTTATGGTTTTTTGTGTATATTACAGCTAACTGCGTTAAATTATTTTCAAATTAATCACACATCAAGGTTTTGAAGAGTTGTCGGATCACAAATGAAACAAATGTATGCTACTTGCTATATGAAGCCTTGCATCAGTTCTAATTGTTATTATTGTTGCTAAAAATCGAATAAAACTTTCGAAAAACTTCAGTCTGTATTTAAACTTTCCATAATTATACGAGTTTAGTACTAACTCTTGATTCGTAGACTTTCCTTGTAACTTCATAGCGTTTCTATGTAAGCTGCGATATATTTGTGAGCACAAGTATTTTTTCTGTTTCTGGGTGTGAAAAGAAATACGAAAAAATCTGTATACGTGTATATTTATACGTTTATATATTATTATGTACTTAGTTCATCAACCGCCTGATTACCACAATACAAGCTGACGCTCTTGAAGCTTAATTTGGAATTAGATGGTCGTGTGTATGCATGTCCAAAGATATTTATTATTAAAAATAGTATCCCTTCGTATCACGCCTATCTCTACCCTTCAGGTTGGTGAGCGGTGGTGGGCGGGCATTTTTACATTACTCCTAACCTTGACACACTTCCACTGTTCTAACCGCATCCATCAATCACGCATTAAGTACACACACATACATACATACTTACGCTGACAAACACATGTGCACACGCGCGCATCATCCATCTTCGACTTTTTGTAAATTTCTGCACGACCCCGACCTATATTCTTCGCTACGCGTAACGCTCCAGATGTGATCGGAATCGTGTTAATATTTTTGTGGTGTGTGTATGTATAATAGTTGAATAATTTTTTACTACAGATATTTGGTTACGAGATGGTATTCGCAAGGAAGGATCCGTGTAACAAGGTATGACCTAAAATATGTGTTACCTTCATTTCCCAAAACTCGTAGAGAAGGTGACGAGTGAAAAGTTGAAACGAGTGTGTTATTAACAGTGTGAAAGTAGCATAGATATAAAGGACATTAAATACTCATTCGTGTACCGCTGTCCTCGTGGAATATACCGTAGATGATGGGTGAAAAATACGTCACGATTATACAATTGTTTGTTTGGATAGGGTTTCCAGAATTTACACCAATACATAAAAAAATATTACAGCATAGCGATTACAAGGAATCGTTCAGCATTTTCTACTCACTTAAACTAAAACAACCAACGAATTTACCAGTTTGCCCGTAAGCGGCCCACGTCACGCGACCCGCGCGATACCTAGCTGCTGGTCGTACCCGGCGAAATATTATGTACTGCGCCCGAACGAACAGAAACTTCGGAAATAAATATACGAAAATATGCTCCATGGGGGTTTTGTTATGTGTGCAGGGCTGGCGAGATTGTGAAATGTGTACGTATAATGATACTATAGCAACTAAAGATACGAAGGTCGTTGAGTCGCGACGTCTCTGCAGAAGGACCGTAGTTCGCCATCTTACTAGGTGGCGACACCCAGGACCCTTGCGGAGTGGTGCCTCGTAGAGTAGTCTTATATCTATCAGTGTACCTCCAAGGGCTGATGGACGAGTGGGACTAAAGATTATTGATTGTTGAACTGCTTTTGACCATTACACGGGCGCAGATAGCGTAAGAGTAGTGAAGTGAAGCAACATCAGTGGCAATCTGCCGTTGAATTTTTGCTGATCGATGTAAATTCGTACAAGTGTTTCAATGCTTTACAAAGCCAGGTAAACAATGTTGTCAAATAGTCGGGTAATGTTAACCGCAATTTAATACCTTTTGGTAGTGATTAACGATTCGCCCCTATCGTCGTTTATTCGCATTGAAAGAACGCAAGCAGGAAAATCTAGGTTTTACGGATTCGGAAAGTATATCGAAATCGATAGATGAAGCGCTAAATCTTCGTAACGCACATGTATGTCAGGTCGCACGCGAAGTGGTTGAAATGAACACTTTTAATAAATATATATGTATAATGTAGATAACAAATTATAGAAATGATTGCCTTTTAGTTCACATTATTTTTCCAGAAGTGCCAACCCTAGGAGTAATATTTATGACTGTTCGAAAACTTCCGTGCGCTACTAAGCTAGGATTTGGGACTGCAATTCTGAATCTTTTCGAAAGTTTATGCCTACGCCGTTCTCCTCTGCGGTTTGATATTTATGTAATACGCCTTGTATATTCTAAATTCTAATACTGTTCGTCGTAATAGCTGCACGAGAATTGTGAATTGTTACTGTGCCTCTATATTTTCTATCAACATCGGCTTTTTCATCGTTCCACTATTGGTCGCAAGTCCTCCCTCCTTTCACGTATAAAGCTTAGTCCACGTCTGTCACCCTAGCAAATGTACAGTCGCAGTCGTCCGACAGTACTCCACATGGAGAATTCTAAGGTATTCATGTTTCCTTGCAATATTTTCCGACAATGTTACAGCCACTCATATTTGGTCTTAAAGGTGAACGTACTTTTGTAAACAGCTGTGCGCCTGAAATTGTACTGACAACTTCTAAAGAGGTAGACTGAATCGTAAACCAGTAACATATTAAGGCTTTTATCTTCTACATATGTACTAACCGTATGGATCGACAACGACGCCTACAGTAAAGTAAACCGACCTGATGGTTGTGGGCACTTAAATATCAATTAGGCTATCAGCTAGTCCGCTGGATATCCGTGGAAAACGTTACAAAAGTCAACCGCAGAAATATCGTTTCCCAACCACGAGTGCCAATCGGCGGGGTGCGACCTCTCCAAAGTCGGTGGTTTAACGGCCAGTTAATTGGAAACAGCTCACCGTTGATTGAAATGATTGACAAGATAAACGCGTGTTTCCAGCGCAGTCAACTTTATCGTAGCGCGCAGCTCGTCGGTGGCGCGATTCGAGTGACACTTTATACGAACAAAACTACTACAGCTGTTTGCATGATGAATTTAAAAAAATGTGCCCTTAGATTAATCGAGGAGTTACCATTTGATGATTAATTGCAACACCGTTTTTATTAATTAGATGAATTCTTTAAGAAAACCGTTCAAGACTGTTATTAAAATGATTGTTATTATTTGACGACAATTTCTCTTATTAGTTTGACGACAATTTCTCTTATTAGTTTGACATTTAGAGTCATTACATTTTATTCGAATTATGTCTGTAACCAACATGTTATTGTCTCTGTAACCACCTAACCAACCAGTAAAACCAAATAAATCAGTGATAACCTAGTAGCTTGAAATTCAGCCTCTCAATTCGGAGGCTCTCGGGTAAATTCAGGCGCTGACTTCTTTCCAAAAATGTGCGTTTTGAAGTTGAGTATCACTTGCTGCAACGATTAAGGAAAACATCGCGAAGAAACCTGTACACCTTAGAGTTCGTAAAAAAATACTCTTTAAAGTTGTGTGAAGTCTGCCAACCCGCACTAGGCCCGACTGTTAGACTAAGGCGTAACCCTATTATTCTGAGATATTTTATAAAAATCAATAATATTAATAGAATTGATACCTGGCAAAATTTGTGCGCTCACCATATGTTCAAATTTCGGTTCTTCTTCGTTTACAACGAATTACAGCGTAATATCTAAACGAACCAATAATACATGACCTCTGATGGGTCTTACGATTACTCGTTGGAATCTATTCAGCGTTAATTGAAAATAGGTGGCGAGATAAATTTGTTTCATCCCTAACATTGTCGCGGCCGCCAGAGAATATGTCTTTGTTTGTATTTTGTCTTTCAAGCAATAATATGGGTGGCTTGGATTTCAGCATTCCCAGTCGGGAGTTCATACTCGTATCTCGTTGGAACGTATAACTTTACGAAGTTATGTGCGTTTTCAAGATTAAGTGTCACTCGCTGTAACGGAGAAGGAGAACATTTGGAATTGGTACGAGTTTTCTCCTGACTTTATTCCATAATGTTCTTGCTTTTGGTCAATGTCACTGACTATGAAGAACTTAGTCCCTCGTATTCTGACAGCGTACCCACATCTAATAGCGGAGCTGTAATGGGCTTCCTTTTTAAATCCAGTTCGAAACGTGCATACTTATTTTTGGCACCGGTAATGAAGATGTTAGCGAAGACAAAGTTCTCAAAGGCAAGGCACTTCACAAAGGAGTGTCGGAATGAAGAAGTTTGTTGACACGACTGCAAAAGAACACCTTTTAAGAAAAAATGTGTATGGTAATGTATAATATGCGAATAAACGATCCAGTTATAAATTTTTAAAGATTCTAATTTTAGCTTCCTTTCGACTTCACCATTTGACCTTTGTTCGCTTTGGATGGTTCTTGTTTGGGACACAAAGAAACCAATTAAATAGCAAATAAAATTTGCATATATTAGGCTATTGCAGCGCCGACTCGGTCGAGTTTATTCGCTAGCTACTTCAGTCCTCTACCCGCTTCCCAGTAACCTTGGGTGCAGCGTATTGAAGTAAGTCTTAGGCCTCGTCAATTTACGGGGGAAAAGTTTAGGGGAGATGAAAAGATAAAAATGGCTGTAGATACTCGTATGTGAGGTTAAGGTCGCTTTCAGTCTTATAAATTTTATCTAACTAATCATATCTAGATATTAAACGTATAAATATTACAATTATCGCATATATACTTTGGGACTTAACGTATTATTTTATGGGCATCCTGTTGATATCATTCATTTAAAGTCAATTTATTTTACACGGCATTTAATATTAGGAACTAGAATTCTTTGAACGAGGGTTTTCAAGTTGTATCGCAAAAAACAACAAACCGTGTAATTGCTTCTCATTTAAAATGCAATTAATTTGAAAAAGTATTCTTCGTGCGAGGCAAAAGCAGCTATTGCTTGCTTAACTCTCGGCCGCGATAATGAAGATGTTAGCAAACTCACTCGGTCGCAAAGACCGAACATGTTTACGATAGTTCAAGAAATACGGCTCCATGGAAGCAAGAAGGCGTATGGTAATGACGCACATACTGCTCGAGATACGACGGTGCGCAAACTCTTTGATATTCAAAAAGGCACGATACGACCGACCGCTTTAGTCCCCCTCGAAAAAAATATTCAGAATCTGCTCACTCACGGTGTACGGCACAGGTTTTTAAGAGTGCCCTTTAAAAGAGATCGCGTAAGGTTTGAACAATATGTGGTGCTACTAGAGCGACCTTTGCTCGCTTTTGTTTGTGTGTTCTGTGAGAACGCTAAGCCCCTGGACTGAGAGAGAACTAGATACGTGACTGTCATATTTACTATGTTACGCTACAGTGGTTTTCTCCTTAGTTGTATCGTGTGAGGCTTAGGACTTTTGAATACAGTATGAAATTCTGAAATATGAACTTAACCTGGTTTCCTATCTTCAATACAGTTTTACACTACATTGATTATACAATTTTGGACAATATTCTTTACATCGTAGGTATTAGTTGATATTTCGTGGTCACTGCAACCCATAGAGCCAATACTGCTGATTTATCGCCAACGAATTGGCAGGTATTCCACAGAACTGTTATTGAATACTTTATAACTAAGCCTGTATCAATCTGTAACACTATTAAAACTAGAATCCGACCATGCTAAGCACTACTGTACAAAGGCAGAAATAAGCGCGGCTTTCATACTACGCTGGTGACCACTAGTTATAACATCTACCCCTTTTTTCGATCTGAAAGCATTTGTTATTCCAATTTAGTCCTTAATGTCCTATAACTGATTTCCGCTGAGACCTATTATTGGGATTCTATTTATGGCTGGCTCCAAGAAGAATTTCAAGTCTATTGAAAACGGATTAATATTTATATTCGAAAGAGACCTTAATCACTGGCAACCTGCGTACCGATTATTTTCAAAATACGAAGTTCTCCCATTAAAAAAAAGAATCGAACAATATGTACTCCTAACGATTACACAGTGTCAAAATGTTTTATGAATCTTACTAAAAGCGAGATCTATAACATTGCTTATCCTTGTGCTAAATCGACACTGATGATGATTTTATCTAGTTTGTTAATTATACCTTATTAAATAGAGTGCCGGTGTATGGCAATAGGCTCACCACCTATTCCATAGAGGGACGTAAACGTAACTGGTGAAACGTGAGAGTATTCTACATACCTCTGCCTACCTCTTCGAAGATTACAGGCATGGTGTCACTTTTTTTATGGATGGAGTGCCGAGAATTTTGTATACAATGTTATGTTCTCAGTTGACCGCACCTATGGGCATTATAAGGTCGATTACATGAAGAAAGATGAAAGCGATATAATTTATACAAATGTCGATATTTGTCGCTCATTAAATGTATGTATCGTACCTTCTGATGACACAAGAGATTTCAATTTTACAAAAGTTGTAGCAGAATACTGGCAAATGGGACGTTCAAGGAATGCCTTAAGCTGGCCAACTTTTAGTGGTCGGTAGAGGACCTAGTGTTGCAAAGATAAGCAATTGGCCGAGGGCCAACCGCTGGAACGTTCCAGAAAGTTTTATGTGCCACGATGTACATTTATCTCGATTAATTTAAGAGTTTCAAGAAAAAATCTACTCGTTAAGTTCTTAAATGAACCAAAATTTCCAATAATATCTTTTATATATTATGTTAAGTAGTTTGATCAGTTGGTACCCGCTCTTTTTTGTGAATGGAGGAAGTAGGAAACAAGAAGAAAGCAGAAGGCCCAAGTCTCCGCTGCTCCCACAGACACTTTGCTGCTGACCTTGGACAACTATAGAAATAACACCTTTAATGGTAGATAATTCAAATTGCACCGCCTACGCGCTTGCTTAAGGGCATCGTTAGGCATAGGTACAGAATAATTTTGTGATTTCATAATCTCCTCTCCAGTTCGCCTAATCAATTTTATATAATTCCCTATTTAATTTTACTGATATATCTGGTCCTGATACATGAATATTTGCTGTTGTTATATTTTCATATGAATAAGTGATTAGTTACTTAATTCTCCTTTAAAATATGCTCATTATATTTTGTATGATGAGCGAAACAAAAATCATATAATTTTTTTAGCTCTGTTTTATACTCATGAGACATTGCATTTATTAGTTCCAAAAAATATGTATTTCAAGTGCAGATTTTCTTTTGTAACTGTTTTAGTTTATGTAGAGATCCCTGGCTGGTTGGTGATTTTTATTGCGATGCGTTGTTGGATATATGTATTATGAGAGGATTATCGTGGAAGTTCCGTGCCGTGATTCAGAATACGTTTGGCGGCAGCTATTGTCGAATTGTGTAAACTTACAAATTGAATTCCCGTTGCATTTGATATATTTTTAACAGTACAGTTTAAGATTACGACACTCGTGTATATATACATGTATTAATTTGTTTTTGTATTCCTATTGCAGGTATGTATTGGAGCTACAGTAATTTGAATACAGATAAGTAAAAATCTCTTACAATCTTTTAAATTGTTTTCGACTCTCTGAAATTTCAATAAAGGTTAGGTATAGAAATCCACGCTTGGTGTTTGTAGGATAATTAGACAACTCTTTTAGCGTCCCGCTACTGGGCACAGAAACTAGTAGAGACTGAGTACATTCCACCACGCTGCTACAGTCATAAATAAAAGTAATAAGTGATAAATGTTTATTATTATCGAAGGGAACTGTAATTTCAACCGTTAAATATCTGTAATGTAGTGTTGTCCTTCTAAAGATTCCAAGTTTAAATTCTAAAAAATAATTTTTGTCAGCCTTGGCTGCATGCTCCAGACAATAAAAGTAATTCCCTCTTTTTATTATAAACTGAACTCCACTGACTTAGTGTCTGCCTTTTTTGCGTCTATTTTTTTTTTGCTTTTTTTAATATAGGTATATTTTTTAATTACTTTGTGACATATTTGCTCCAGTTTTTTTTTTGTTTAGTACATATGGTGTGAGCCTGTAGCCTCCGTAGAGGGCAACGGGCGTGTTTCCAATATCTAATAATTCCCGTTTAATCTCTCATCTCTATTTTTGCACTTTCACGTTATTTCTGTGTTGTTAAAATTTCCATATAATCACTGCAGCGATTTAGACGTGAGCAGAAAAAAGACATGTAGATAGACAAAGTTGCTTGCGCATTTATTACGTAAATATTGAAAACTCTTTATACACAACAAACTAAAAAATATTTGTAATGCATTTTGCAACTGTATGGCACATTGTGAAAACATGCACGACTTCGGACTACCTGATGTATAGGAACATTAAAAATTCATAGATGGCGTTTAAACGGTTTAAAAAAATTTAACTTCGTGAAACGTTTAAATTTCGAATGTCGTAACGGTCTTTTTACTTACCCGATGAATCTGAACTATCCCCGTACTCAATAAAATCTACGTAGGTATTTGTAATACCTACTAGGAATATTGACAATCGTGTCCGATAGTTTAGTGTTTACCTTGCATGTATCGATAGTTTTATGTTATTTGTCACTCGATTATGAAGTATCGATATTCGATAAATATCTTATATGTACTGTTAGTATTTAGGTTGGCTTCTTAATTGTCAATGATTTAAAACCGACGTATACAGGTGGGTATTATTAAATTAGTAGAGGATTTCATTTTACAACCCCAAAACGATTTATAAATACGTTTGTATGGAACGTAAGTCTTACATTTCCTTCCTAAATGTGGGTTTAGTTTTGTATGTTATGAACTCGGGGTTATTCTAATGATCCCTGACCCGCAAATTTACGTATGCATAAATTTCTTATCAATATTTATGTTACTATTATCATCATCGGCGTGTCTTAGTCCACTTCTGAGCTAAGCCTCTCATAATATCCGTGTCTCTGGCTTACCGCATCCAGCTTCTGCCTTTCGCATATCATTCCTGACTAACTAGGAGGCATCTTATTTATAAAATATGTATAAAGTAGCTATATCTCTTTATTTAAGTGCTTTATTTAACTACATTTTCTTTATTTACAAACGTTTGATAATTAATCACAGTTCGCTAATGACTGCCTTATTGATCTTGTTAGTTGCAAGCGCGACTGTCGATTGAGAGTTCCTGGGTTCAAATCCCTGGTGGGGTACCTCTAGATTTTTTCTACTCTAGATTTTTTAGTAGTGGCTCAGATTCTGGAAATGTGCCCAGTAATAGGCTCACCACTTATTCCATAGTGGGACGTAAAATGACTGGTGAAACTACGCTCCTCCGCCTATTACTTCGGGGATTATAGGCGTGATGTTACGTAAGTTCATAATTTCTTATGATAGCAGTGGACTCTTTAACGATCAACCTTACAGGTGGTTCCGATTCATGGTTGACCACCGCTATTAAACTATCAATATTAACATATCCATATTTGCCTGTTTACTGTTCGTGTATGTCATACCAGGAACTAAGCAAGATCTGAAAGATATACAACTGTTAATAATGACAAAAATTCCGTAGTCGTACATTTAAAATACAATAAAACAATCAAATACCGCATCGTACATAAATTCCTATGATATTTTATTAATATTAACCGTAGCCCAAACAGTAAAAACCATTGTCGAAGTGGAAAATTCTGATAACGGTATTACCGTTTAGCGTGATTGTGTCTCATTTGTGTTAGTTTTGATTGTAGGGTTGTCACTTTTTCTTAAATATATAAAAATACCGTGGATCCATTCGTAAAAATGAGTAATGAATGTAAAACTGAATAAATAATACACGTCAAACTTAACATTTGACGTAGAGACGTGCTTTGGGTTTTAAGAAATATAAATATGTAAATAAGTCTCTAGGTACTTTAAAAAAATATTGCGTTGTAAAAGGATTTTTTTTCTGCGAACTACGGTAGCATCTTTGTATGCTACCTAATGTCCCCCTACAGCCAACAGAGATATTAATTACTATGTACACTGTTCTTGAAGTCCCGAAGCGACTTAATACTTATCTAATGTTAAGATTAAATGTATCTCATCATATCTGACTATTCAATGTACCCACATCATCTAAACCTATACACAACAGCATAAGCAGCAGAGAAAGATTAACAGCAGAGAAAGATCTACAGGCAGTGTTTTCGCGGCCGTATTCGAAATACTTGTTCATAACGTCTATTGTAAAACATCTGTTCCTGTACTGGCTAACACTACAAAATCCCACATTGTCTTCATGTATCAGGTGGCTGTTTAATATTATGGGGTTGTTTTTGTCTAATGTAGTAGCTAGCTACCCTGTAAAATATAAACTTCTCTCTTTTGTTCCAACCACCCTTATCCGCTCTTTGTCGCGTGCGATACGGCGCACGTGCCCGCTGTCACGCCGACGAGTGTCGAGAATGTAAAACATTTCAGTTATTACGTGTTTTGTCAGAGTGAACCGGTACGAACCGGTTCGTTCCACTTTTTATATAGTACTCTCTAGTCGCCATTCTTGCTATTGTAACAATAGAAATGTTTCAGCTATAACGCTTCACAATATTGTTAGTATATCACATTTAGTTAGGCGACAAAAGTTAATAATTAAGGAGTTGGTATACTTCTGCTACACTTCGTACCGCTTTCATATTCATTACATAATATTCATTAGTACATTATTATTAGCTGGCAATCCCTATCGTTTTGTTCCTTTTCATCATGACTTTGTTAGTTTCGAAAGTTATTTAATTTAAAATACAGGGACCAAAATTTAAATAGTAATACTGTCTGTTGTAGTATGCGTACACTGAGCATATTATTTTGTGTGTACCTTTCAAAAATAATTTCTATGTATGTATGCGTGCATACGTGTATGACTGTATTTGTGTGCATACATATAGTGTATATATAGTGATACCCATGCTTGAATAATCTTCAGTCACACGAGAGCTTTGTTAAAATATCCTTATAGTTTTTATGAAGTTACAGAAATATTTTTATCGATACTTTCAATATCTGTTCCCCTCACCAATAAGAAATGCTACAGTGGCTGCGGCGGACTAGAGACAAGAAAAACGTCTTTATAACGCACCTGGTGCCTTGTACTAACA
>DWDV01000303.1:0-18166 GCA_018245615.1 Mimoniades ocyalus | reverse complement strand
GTGGGACGTAAAAGTAAGTGGTGGAACGTGGGAGTGTTCTACATTCCTCTGCCTACCTCTTCGGGGATTACAGGCGTAAGTTGGAATACCTTGGATACCTAATTATTATAAGTGCCATCTGTGTTTTCTTCTTATATTATAAACTTATCGTCACACGTCATACGGAGCTAATGAGCTCTAAAAACCGACCGCCATCTTGACATTCCGGCTGCCAGCCTCGTAGAAGCGAAACATCAAATTTCAAAGTTTTTCGGTAAGAAAGCAATCACTGATCAAGTGCCGCGGTAGCGGCACGCCGTTAAGTATGCTGTCAAACACATGTACATATGTGTGAACGCGTGCAGGCGCGTGCGGCTACCGAGGTACTATTCTCCTAACAGAGCCCATTTGAAATTACTAAATTTTCAATCCTCGATAAAATTTTTTTTTTTTTAAATGTCTGCATCCCATAAATACAGCAAAAGAAAGAAGTGGGAGAAGGAGGATATGTCCGCTGCGATTATCGCTGTTCGAGAAAAGAGAATGGGACACTTGAAGGCAGCTAAACACTTTAACGTTCCCAGGTCTACCCTCTTTCGATTTGTTAATAATAATGACTCCTCGACTGAATCTGTAATGAATAAAGTTATTTGTCGAAGGCCAGTTTTGGGTACAGATATAATGGAGAATAAATTTTATGGGCTGACCAGAATGGATTTGCGTCGGTTGGCATATAAATTAGCTATAAAAAATAATATTCAAAACGCTTTTAAGGATGGATTTGCTGGAAGATACTGGCTGAAGAGATTTTTAAAACGACATAAGGAAATTTTGTCCATAAGACAGCCAACTGGAACTTCTCAAGCAAGGGCCAATGGATTCACTAAAAAAAGAGTGGATGAGTTCTATGACAATCTTGACAAAATCCAGGCTGATAAGCCTTTCCCTGCTGCGCGCATATTCAACGTTGATGAGAGTGGTCTCTCTATAGTTCAGAGTAAAATTCCAAAGATCATTGCGCGCAAAGGGAAAAAACAAATTGGAGCAATGACATCAGCAGAAAGAGGGTCCTTAATAACTATTGTCATCTGGATGAGTCCCGCAGGGATATTTGTCTCTCCTATGTTAATTTTCATTCGAAAAAATATGTCCGCGGCTTTGATGAAGGGAGCTCCAGTTGGTAACATAGGAAGAGCTCATCCATTTGAATCCACTAATTTATTTACCCAATGGTTTCAACATTTCGTTGAATATGTAAAGCCAACAGAAGCATCACCAATGCTTTTGATTCTTGATGGCCATTATAGTCACACCAAGAATATAGAATTGATAGATCTAGCGAAACAGAATTATGTGACAATTCTATCTTTGCCACCTCATTGCACGCACAAAATTCAACCCCTTGATCGTACTTTCATGGGTCCTTTAAAATGTTACTACAGTGAAAAAGTCAGGGTGTTTCTTCGGGAACATAACAGACCTGTAACACCATATGATGTTGTTGAGCTATTTGGGAGAGCCTACATCAAGTGCCAAACCGCCGAAATTGCTGCAAATGGTTTTAAAATTGGTGGAATATATCCATTTAATAGAAATATATTTACAGAAGCTGATTATATAGCCGCTGCTGCTGATGTTTCAGAGGATCAAAACCCTCAAACAAGTCTAAACCCGCTCGCCTCACCCGTGGCCGCTTTTCGGCGATTGGAGAATTTTGATGAAGCTCAACCAGGGCCATCAGGAATCCAATCACTAGTTATTCCCTCTCAAATTTCTCCCGTGCCAATAGTAAAAAAGAGAACGAGCAATAGAGGCTGTAAGCCAGCAAAATCCGCAATAATTTCAAGTTCCCCTTATAAGAAAGACCTTGAGAATGCACAATTTAAAAAGTCGGGAAATGTGAAGACAGCACAGAAAAAAAATGTTAAGGGAAAAGGCAAGAAGAATGTAACAAAAAAAACAAATGAGAGAAATATTACAGAAAGTGAGTCATCAGATTCAAATCCTGCTGTCTATGGAAATTACACAGACTCATCCGACGATATAGCAATGAGAAATGAGTCTGCAGTCCCAACTGATGAGGATGCCGAGTGTTTTTTCTGTAATGGAAAATATAGTGAGGATAAAAGGGGTGAAGAATGGGTAGTGTTTAATTTGTGAAATGTGGGTTCACGGAGATTGCGGTGGTTATGAATCTGGTATTTAGGTATATATGTGACTACTGCAAGAATTAATGATTAATAAAAACAGTAATTTAAGTTCATATTTAACACTGATCTGTGATTATTGTGACTGATTATTACTTAATAATTATATTAGTGTAAGCTATTTTGTTATAAAAATTATTACCAAGAGAACTGAAAACTATAAAACTGTTCCAAAAATAAGAAATTTATTAGATAGTAAGGAAAAGTGTAAGTAAAGTCAAAGAAAAAAAGGTGATCATAATTTGGAATACTATATTCCAAATTATCTGCACCATAAGTCAAATGAAGCTTTTGGAGTTTTTTACGTTGATTAAAATTTTGATAATGTTCTTAGTGTTCGTTTTGTATTATTCTTTCCATTATTAAAGTTTAATAATTTTCTAACGATTTGATGTATTTTTTATTGGGCTAAGCCATTTTCTTCTCTACTTATTCCCAAAAAACAAACCAGTATTCCAAATTTGCTGCAGTTCCTCTACTTATTAAAACTTATTGTTAAGATTACTAACACATTATAACCTAACCTCTTAAAGCTTTTGCTATATTTTTTGTAGATCGCCATTTGTTATTATTCTTTATACTTCAAAGCTCCAAACGCCCCATAATCCATTCCGTTTGGATTTACGATTTCAACGTTCGGGTCTTAGTGGAACGGCAAAATCCGTGGTCGTGATCGTTATGAATGCTTCGTGGAACGCACCCCTTGCGTCACAGTTACCGGTTACTACCGGAAAACATTATTTCAGTAGCACTTAACTTCGATTCTATACATTAATACCATCACTTAGAAAGTTTCACTAATAGCACATAAGTAATGTGTACGTGCGTGCGTGCGCAGCGCCTGGCCGACATCGCGCACTCTCTGCTGAAGGTGTCGCCGTACGACCCCGAGTCGATGGGCTGCCGCGGGCTGCAGCGCTACATGACGCTGGTGCTGCCGGCCGCCGACTGGGCCGACGACGCGCTGCGCCCCGCGCTCATCATGATCCTCAGGAGGCTCGACAAGGTTTTCCTCAAGATTGCCAAGAAGCCTAGCATTCGAGTGAGTTTTCACCTAACGCTGATGAATATGTATCGCTTATGAGAAGCGTGTACCTCTTATTGCCGCGCTTCGTGCGAGTGTCCGACGATACGTAGGCGAATCGATGAACGATCTGACCCTTTCAGAGAAACACGGACTGGGACTCGGCGGCCGTTCTGTTGAAAGGCGTATACGAAACTATGATTCGCTGTCCGTACATCATGCACTGGCAGCAAGTGAAAACTTTATTGAACACGGTGCAGGTACGTTTAGTAGAAGCGCCTTTTGCTCCACTTTATATGAAAACGTTGACAATACGTACATATGTGCATATGCTTACTTCCAATATTCCCATGCTACTCCCGTAATAAGGCTATTCTGGCATCGACGTCCTTCATTTAAACTGACGCGTGTAATCCAAAAATGAACAGGCGTTGATAGTGTCCGACAACAACTGCGGGGAGAACCTGTCGTCGGCCACGGCGGCGCTCATGTCGCAGCCGCCGCCCGCGCACTTCTGCAGCACCGTGGTTCGCCTCATCGCGCTGCAGGTCATCAACACCGGGGCAAGTGTGCAGCGCCAGGTCGCTCGGGGCCAGTCGGCGCCGCGACAGGCAGTCGGCTGTCGTATGATTTCCATACGTTTGTGTGTCGCAAACGACGCTCGCTAGGGGGGGGGGGGGCATTCTCGTGTCAGGGCAATAAGTATGAATATTTAAGTGCATCGGCTTAGATCTACGTACTTTATATTACAATAAAAAATATATGATCACAATATGAATACTATGTAACATATATGATATTGTTTTTACAGGATAGTTACTCCTTGGAGCAGATGTGCGGCGGAAGCGCAATTTTCCCGACGGCAGAAAAAACCGAAAATATGTTACTGAACCTGTTCATGCCGCTATGTTTGCGAGTCGGGAGCGGCAGAAAAGGTACACGAGGCCGTGAACAGTTACATTAATAAATATTACATAAATTATAATGTCTCCTAAAAATAATTATAACCGTGTACGTTTAAATTTTCCGTTAAGCTTTAAGTTCGTAGTGACGTATAACGCGCAGAAGTCGACTAGTCGACCGCTGCGCGTGACAGTGCACGACGTAGTTCGGAGTGTCGAGGTGGAGGGGGCGTGCGCGCAGACGTGCCGCCGCTGCGGCCGTCCGACGTGTCGTACGTGGTGAGCGTGGTGCTGAGCGCGCTGTGCCCGCCCGCGCCCGCCGCGCAGCTGGCCGCCGTCAACGCCAAGCTCAACGCGGCCGACGCGCGCGCCAACTCGCTGACGTTCACGGGCAGCCGCGACACGCGCAACACCACGCGCCTCTCCAACCAGCTCTACCGCATCGCCTTCCTCGGTCGGTGTGCTCCGCCCCGCGTCACGCCTTACTTCCCGATCCCGACCCCGGTGAAAAAAAATGGGACCCTTCCTAAATTTTTCAATCTTTATTAAGTTAAAATTTACATAACATCACGGCTATAATCCCCGAAAAGATGGGCAGAGAAGTGTAGTACCAGCCCATGTTTCATCAATTAGGGCTCGTTCTCATCGGTCGTTCTGGCTCGCATTCGGGGTGCGAGAGATTTCTGTAACGCATGCCGTAGGGCACGCATCCGGGGAACCGTTGTTGCGATGTTTGCGTATACAAAAGAATCGTGACTGTGAATTTAAAAAGACCGACTAATTTCATTATTCGTTAGTTCAATCGAAGGTTTGCCGGTCAGGGTCCGAGATTCCCTCGATTTTGGGGCTACGCCATCGGGTATAACGTGCGTCCCTACCGAGTCAACATATTTACTTGCACAATTTCAGTATAGGTACATTCAAACAGACCTTATTGTAATATCCATTTACGCCAATAAATGCTAAAAACATATCATCTTTCGCGCTAAAGCGCTCCAATTTCGGCTCGAAGGACTAATTGTACGGTCACAACGCACAAATGATGTTTCATATGTTGATCGATTACGTAAGAACGATCGAGTAGCGCATGTTAAAGAGGCGAGGTCGCCGCCGGCAGCGCTGAAGCTGATCTGCGCGTGCTTCACGAGCGAGCTGTGCAACGAGTGGGGGCGCATCGCGCGCGCCATGCGCGAGCTGGGCCGCCGCAACGAGGCCGCGCACCACCTGTGGGACTTCCTCGAGCACCTCGTCACCTTCCGCACGCCGCTCTACGTGCTGCTGCAGCCCTTCATCGTGCACAAGGTCATCCATGGATGTCCAACATTAATATTTGTCTTATTAATATTTGAGTCGGCCACGTGCTACGTGGATGTTAAACGACGGTATAGTGATTTTTTAAATATTTTGTGTAATCGTTTTCAACGGAAACGTCAAAACGATGTTATTGTGCGCAATGTAGAACGTATTATTTTTAATAGTTTCAATTCAATATTTTAAATTACTTTTAGGACATCACATCGTTTCATACAATTACAAAAAATTTAAAACGCTTATCGCATAACTGTCGCAGCTGTCGCAGCCGCCGATCGGCGACCACGAGCGGCACATGCAGTTCGTGGTGCGCGAGCGCATCCGCGGGCTCAAGCTGCCGGCGGCGCGCGCGCGCGGCGCGCTGCTGGCCGAGCTGACGCGCGAGCTGCGCACCATGCGCGAGACGCACGACCACTACAAATTCGGTCTGTGCTCCTCCCGCCGCTCGCGCGCCGCGCCCGCCCTCGGCCGCCGCTCACGCGCCGCTCGTTCCGCAGAGCAACTGGCGGAGAGCCTGGGCGCGGGCGGCGGCAAGCGCGCGTCGGAGGCGGCGGCGCGCGGCGCGGAGCGCGCGGGCGCGCACGCGCAGCACCGCCCGTCGCTCATCTCCATGCTCGTGGGGCGCGCGGCGCCGCGCACGCCCGACCACCCCGCGCCGCTGTCCGCGCAGCGAGGTCGGTCCGGCGCGGCGTCCCCGTCCCCGCCCCTTCTCTCTGACGAGGTGGTATATTTATTGCATACGACTATTTCAGAATCACTGTCGAGCAGCTCGACGAATAGCCAACCGATCCCGACGTACGACCCGTCCGACGCCAACGGGGGCCGGCCCGGCGACAGCAGTAACGTTAATAGTAACAATTCACAACAGAGTAAGATGTTTGCACTTATAATAAAATGCCCACGATTTATCGTACTTTTCTGATCACATCTGTTTTAATATTCCTCAGGCAACATTTACGGCAACGATAAGCCAACGATCAACGCGCCCTCTTACGCAAATAACCAAACAAAGCTACGTTTCGTATCGTCTGTAGAATTTAAATTAACCTCAGGTAAATTATTTCAAAAAGTTAGTCTTAATTTTTTTAATACATATATCAAACCATTACATCAAGCTATCACACCGATACATTTTATTCAAAAATATTAATTGGTGTATCTCATAAATAATAGCCATTAAATTAATTTTAAAGTAAGCAAATCGAACAGCGCCGATTCCGATCGAAATCGACGCAATTACAAGTGCGATAAATTCAAACATTAGGGCACTCGAAAGACGAGTCCACGTTCGGGGTAGCGAGGTGCGACGTTCGGTGTATCGCAGGAGAGACGTGCCAGTCGCCGCTGTCGCCGCTATCGGCGGGCGACTCGTGCGCCGACGACGCGGCCGACGGCGAGCGGCCGCGCCTGCAGCGCGCGCACGGGCCCTCCAAGAAGACCTTCAAGTTCCGCCGCTCGCGGAACAGCAAGCCCGATGTGAGCCCCCGCACTCGCCCCCGCTCCCCTCGCACGCAGCGCGAGGCGGCCGCGTGGGCTCACGTGCCAAGTCCGTTGCAGACTCACATCCTGCTGGAGGCGGAGGCCAGCCCGCCGCGGCCCGCACTGCTGCCGCCCGCCGCGCTCACCGACACGTCGTACGACAGCGAGATCTCGCAGACGTCCTCCACGTCCGGATACAGGCTAGCATCTCCACACCCGCGTTCCGCCCCTCAGTAAATTCTCACTGATGTCACTGTCGTGGCTGCATGTTGCCTGCCCGTGCGCCCGTCACGCCTGCATCGTTCACGCTCACTCATGTTCACGTATATGTGTGCATGCAGTTCTCCGATATATGTGTTGTGTCGCTGTCTTTTACCTCCTGTCGATTTATCGACCGGATTTCATTTTTATCTCAGTCGTGTTCACTGGAACACGATTTATTTAGTTTTTGTTGTAAATGATATAAACAAAACTTTTAACAAAAATCCGAAAAAAAAGCAATGATTCCCTCATTAACTAGTATTAAAAAGTGTTAAAGAATAACTGCATTTTAATACTTTATCATACGAGCAGTCTGCGGTTTCCATCCAAAACGTTTTATTTAAAAATATCGATGATAGTTTGTCCAGTACAGATCGGCAAATCAACTTAGTAACTTTTTAATGTTATTCTTCGCATTTGATCTTACAATGTACAGGAAACTTTACAATTGTGGAAACTTCACAAAATTTGAGAGCTTTTCTGATACGATAAGTACGATAAGAATAAAAGAGCGCTTATAAAGTTGGAAGAAGTCACTTAAGTTAAACGACACAATAATATTTTATACAATACAAGACAATCGTTTACATCAATAAGTAATAAGCGCCGTGAAGTCCTTATTACCAGAGGAATCTTTAATTCACTGAGCGAACAAAGTAATACAAACGTGTTGGTGATACGTAATTTGTTACTTAAACGATACACCAATGCACCGTAACCTGAAGAGCGGTGATGAGCGGGTAGCAATAACGAGCGCCGTGCGCACGTGGCAGGGAGAGCTACAGCCTGCAGGCGTCCATGTCGGAGTCGCCGCGCGCGCACGCGTCGCCGTCGCCGCTGGCCACGCCGCGCGCCTCGCCGCGCGACACACCGCGCGACACGCCGCACTACACGCCGCGCGCCAGCCCCGACGGTAAACCGACCTTCGTATGTACCCGACGTTTACCCACCCTACCTCGCACCGCACCCTTCTATGCTCTCCATTTTCGCCCCTGTGAGTCTATTCTCCTTTTCACCCTGCTTCGCTGCTGGCCACCTGTGAATGGACAATTATTGATAGAACTTGGCAGAACACTTTTCAATGCGTAAGAGGACGGAGGTCAATTTTCAACTAAGTTAATATATTAGATGTACAACCCTGCAGTACGTAATGAATACGTTAAGAAATACGTAATTTCAAATCATAAATATGAAAAAGCTGTTTTAAAAATATTTACATGTTTTAAACTTATTTCTGCAAAACCCCCATCGAGGTAGATTATTAGCAACCTTAACTTTACGGCAACCTGAACGTTACCTGACATTTACAGAAACCTGAAAAAAAATGTCTAAACATGACCACCATAATCTCGCTAACGCTCAGCGCAAACTTGAATTCCAACAATAAAAACACCATTTAAAAAAGAAAACCGTTAGTAAACATATCAAAACTGATTTGAATTAATTGAATCATTGTATTGAACTGAATGAATAGTGTTCATTCATAGTTTATAAAAAAGAAATGGGGAATAGTTTATCGATGTCAACGTTTTAATATTCACTGTATCTGTCCAATTTGTACATTTTTTTATACCAATCTCCTACGCTATACTATGCCTTAACTGTTTTTCATCTCCTCATGTATGTACTCGTACCTACCTAATTTCCTTTTAATTATGTTTACATCCTTGCTCTTTTCTACTTTCTATGTCCCGCTTAGATTGTGCCAACTATCTTCCTACTTATTGCACTTTTTAGTAAAGCTGTAAATGTACTGTAGTAAAGTTCTAAATATTTCATATATAGATTGTAAACGAAGTCTTTATAATTCTCTAATTTTGGACATTTCATTTTGAGAATCCAAAATTTTTTAAATTGGGTAGTTGTTGCTTTCTCTCCAAATTTCAAAAATATAGTTTTCACCAAATCTCGACGTTTTTAAGTCCCAGGAAGCCATTCTGTGGGATTCCGTTACTCTTAGAGATCGTGTAAAGACACGTTTGGCTCGATAGATTTTGAGAAATCACAAAATAAAATTTTCAGATAAATGTTTTTATATAACTTTTCAACCTTTCAAACCATCCATTCTAAGTATTCCGTGGAACGCAACCGATTTTGTTTTCGAATTCGATTGAGTCTTTCCAGACATATCGGTGTCGAAACATATCGTTAAAACTGGTTTTTTTTCTAGTAACTTCTAAATTATGTACCTGATCGATTTTATCCCTTTTTATCTTTTTTCTTGCCCTAAAAAAACTATATCAAAATCACAGAATTTTTTATAAATTCGGTTTTATTCATTTGAGAAAATTCGTTGTTGATAAATTTTGACCGATTTTTTTTTAATAACTCCTAAAGTATCCATCTGATACATTATTTTCTAAACAGTTAAAGTGCGATTGCCTACTTTTCCTACAATTACTTATATTACAATAGATGGTATGGTATATGATAAGTGTTTTTGTGTACATAGCATCTATAAGCTGTGAATCGGGGACATCATCGGCAGAGAGGACAGCATTGTTGGGAGCAGCCAGCCAACGTTCACTGTTGCTAAGCAGCGACATGCGAGATGAAGATACCTTACTCTAGTCAGTTTTTAATAAAATAGCCGTAACAGGATTTATGAATACAAATTCTTCATTAAGTAGTTTTGAGATAATGATTTTAATATAATTGATATATAATATAAAGTCGGTGTTGTGTAGTCAAATAAAAACATTACTATTGTTTGATCACAAATGTTGTACTACGCCTTGGGTGGGACGAAGTGAAACGGGGAACAATTTTATTAACAAAAATGAAAGCGATTAACAAAAATGAAAGCACGAGCTGACACCTAGAACACATGACGTCACATGACATCTAGAAACACGGAATAAACCTTACGCAGCGATTTCATATTTCTTTAATAATTAAGTACAAATACTATACTTAATTAAATATCATTTATTTACGAGATTCGGTATTATATAATATGTTTATTGCTCCTATCTTAAACCCATAAGTCGTGCAACTTTGTAATTAAATTATTAACTAATTAACGTAATTAACTTTGTAATAAAGCTATAGGTATAGATATTAGGATAATTTACTGTTATGAGCTGGGATTCGATGAAATAAAATAACCCGATGAATATTCAAAAGAACACAAGTTATTAATTATCTCTCCGGAAAAGTTATAGGTACTTAATTTACTCGTGAACTTGTATTGCGTATGCTAACTCGCTGTGTCGCAAACACGAATTGTACTCACAACCGAATACGCCTACCTTCTTTTTATAGGTCGATGAACGTTCTGGAATGATTTTACAGAAACGCCACGTTCCAGATTGTTCGATTAGGTGTTACTAACTATGCAACACCAGAGGACACTCATGTAAAAAGTTATACAAAATACTAAAACTTAGTTCCGTTGCCTCACGTATGTACACCAGCCGAAGTTTCTAGCAACTGCTAGTACAGTAAAACCTCCTTATTCACAGTCTCCTTATTCGCGAGTGAAAAAAGTGCAAACCATTTCCCTAATGCAGACCAAGTAATAAATGCAGAAGTCTGAAGTCTTCGAAACCGGTATGCATGTATGAGGAGAGTGATGAATGTAGAAGAACCACGGCAGGTCTATAAGGATACAGATATTTCGCACTCAGTGCTTTCTGCCTATCCCGTAAGAGACCTGGCGTAAATACGTAATAAATACACGAAAATTCAGTGTAATATCTCCTCACTACTCTCGCATGACACCGCAACATCAGAAACGAAATTCATATGTATGTACGAGTACCTATCTACTTGTATAGTTCATTCTTTTATAACAATACAATACTACTAGTATGTGAATGTTCACTAAAATACTAGTGTCTAAGACTTTCTCTTCGAACGTATTAAAATTTATTTACCATTTCATATGAATACCATGTACGTTGTATAAATCAGGTATTAACAATAGTATTAATAGTATTAACGAGTAGAACTTAAATCCGAAAATAAAATAAGGAGAGCGAAACAAGTGAACGATATGATTAATTTAATAACGCATGTCCAGTCCATTGTTACCCTCGTTACTGACAAATGAGACGATTTGTTTGATAGTGGTCATCGAGGAAATTACGACAGTTGTTTGATGTTTTTTGTCATGTTGACAGATTGATGAAGGACGATAGCTTCTTAATGATAATCACCGTTTATTATATACAGTCTGTGCAAAGGGAAACTTCGGTTTCACTATGAACGTACATAATATACATGAATATACGTAATATTTGAGTGCTTGCCATAACTATGATATTGTAGACACAATCTTTATGCTCATGTCGCAATGTCTAATCATCATCGTCATATGCACTTCAATAAAGTTAGTGTAAAATATATAGTCATTTAAAGTAAAAAAATGACTGCTTAAATTATACTGATTTCCGTGTCTTGTATAATTACATACTTAGCTAAGAGGACACCTTACGTTTGATCTTTTCTTGTCAACGGTATAAAACAGTACGTCTCATTCTACCGCCTTTAGTTTCCGGCGTCCTTAATTACGCCCTTAAAGGCCTCGTACCTTAATTGCCTTATTAACGGGCGGAACCTTTGCTGGGTATCGCTAATAAGGTAATCATTGTAGCAGACATCCTTTGTCGGTAACAAGCTTCGTGTATTATGTATATTTGTTTTTTGATATTGTAAAAATATCAAACATATGTATATCTGATTAGCTTGCTGGTGTAGTGGTACGATGCCAGTCACTGAGCCGAGGATTAGAAGTTTGATTTTTATCTATGCTTGTTTTTGTGAGAATTTAGAATTATGATCGTTAGTTAATTTTTTAAAGAAAAAAAAACATTTTTCAGATAGTGTTGTAGCGCATGCTTGTTTTGCCGGGCCAAAATTCAAGAGAAAAACGACACCGAATTTACTTTAAAAGCAAAAATTTTTGTCGAATATTAAAATATCACAGCGCAAAGTCATGAAACCTACATCGTTAAGCTGTGCACTTCAGACCGAAAAGATTCATACATAAATACTGTCGGAGTTGCTTCATTGGAGGCGAATAACGAAAACTGAAATATTAATGGATTTCACTTTAGAATAGAAACATGTATATTAATATTACGACCTATATTGATACCATATTATGTCCCGATGTATCTGAACACCTCAATATCGATTTACGTTATCAATTTATCGTAACCTTTATTATTTGTATCACTAGCCAAAATGAACAGATCAGGAATAGTAGTGGTCACAGTGCATGTCCCTGAAAGACTCCAATAGTCATACGCTGATATGATGATGTTTAGATAATCTAGGACCGTTTTGATAAGGTACGCTAACCTTTCTTTTTCTAAACATAAACATTATATTATTGAAACATAACTCGCAAAAATGTAACCCGTCAATCGATTGTTTGCTATCTCATTCTCTTGCGAAACTTTTTATTTATGTAAAAACGCAACATCACGTCTGTAATCTCCGAAGAGGTAGGCAGAGGAATACAGTGCGATACGTTTCACCCGTTACGGTTATGTTCACTTTAAATTTACTTATCGCTTAACCATTCGCAATACAACAACCAGTTATCTCAGGTCCCCGAATAAACAGTGCAAGCCCCCTTTGAGCCCCGAGTCACGCTTCAAAGCGCGCACTGATTTCAGTTATGGCGTATGCAGGGATTACAAAAATTGTCACCCTTTATTATTGGGGACGTCGAGTGATGTCGACACAGCGTTATACTGGTATCCTGGTATATAGATATACTGGTACATTGCAAATATTCCTTATGTATATTCCTTCCTTATTTATTGTCCTCGCTATTATGTTTCATTGTTTGTTGACAACAATGATGTCTATAAAAACTTTGCTACGGAAAAAAAATTAATTATATGTGTCATATTTTGGAATACTGTAGCAGAATATGATGGTAAATGGAGCTAGGCTGAAAGGCTGAGCTAGGCTTTACATACTTATTATATTAAATACAGCTATAAATACAGTTATAATTGAGCGATATGTAAATATATGCATACGTGATTTTTTTAACTTTTAGCTGTAACGTGAATACTTTTCAGAATGTGAAGAAATTGATTAAAAAAAAAATGTTCATTTCAAGAAATTGTCATATCAGAGTCCGACCAGAATATTTATGGGATCCAACCTGAAGCCTACAGGCGTAAGTTTGTTCTGACTGTGACTTCTTAATAACATTTTTTTTTGTTTGGTAAAATCATTAGCGAGGGACTAAATATTACAAGTTGCGCAAAAAATTCCAACTTCGTCGAGGAAACTTTTATGGCGGCGAGGTTTCCATTTGTTAATCAGAGAAGTTCCTAGTACTGTTTTATATTGGACTCGAGACCAATTTTGCGATTTTCAGAAAAGTTTTTATATGTGGAGTCCCTTTATTTTTTACTTTTACTTTGTACTTGTTCGAACGTTTCGCGAAAAGTTGATGTTTCTTGCTTAGCAGCTTATGATGTTTATCTTTTCAGTTTTGTAGACTATTTCTACCTAAATTCAGAAAGATTTTTCTTAAAGATAACTCTCGTTAAACTTTTTTACAACATTCATAAGCTTCCCGCTCTGATAATAAATATATTTTTGGGAATTGACGTAAGATTGAAACAAGATCATGTGTCCTTAATTTTTTATCGTCTATATTACGAGTATATCATAATGTGAATGGTAATTTTAAATATTATATTATTATAACGTATAATAATCTTTTTTTTTGCAGTATGTCATTCGTTTTTTAAACTCCTGGTACGTGTAAGGTTAAAATTGAACAAACAATAATAAGAGTCTTTCTTAATATTAATGCGGTGAATATTTCATTGCTGAATGTGCAGTCACGCAGAGTTGGATGCTTTATTGTGTGTGTAACGCCTAGCAATAGGAATAACATTTTAATATTTGCACCCTCATGCTTCTGTGGGGGTTCCCATAAATCTTCAGCTTAGTATTTAATTAACGCAATAAATATAGGCCGGTAAATGAACGTACTCCGTTTTACTCAGCAAACTAATCTTTGTGAAACCCGCGGTTTTCATAAGGTGCGATCACATTGACCCATTCGTTGGTGTTTTATAAATAATACTGCATATTATACATACTCTCTGCCTACCCCGTGAGGGACCTGGCGTGAAGATACGTATCTATGTATGTATGTATGTGTTTATTTTTATCATTCACCAATAAGTATGCATAGCAAATGGCGATCATAAAGCGTACAGAATTATTTATTAGTATATTGTTAATTGCAAATTGTCTAATATTTAATTCAATACCTATTTATATACCGTATAATAATGGATATACTATTATTATATGGTACAAATTCTAACAGATAATAATAAGTCCAAAGTTTAAAAATGTGAATTCCGACATGCACAAAAACAAGCTTACATAGTTTTTATTATCATTTAATTTCAAAAACGTGAATTTTTTTTCTAATGAAGGTAAAATTATTATTTAAACGTAAAATAACTATAGGCTTTTTGATAGACATGATTTCCTTTTACTATTTTTACAAACTTTGTTTTCCTGTTTTGCTCTGGTTCGATGAAGTGAATATTAAGAATATTAAGTTAACGCTGCATAACATTGTAAACGACGTATAAAATACTAATATATGAATAAATATTATTAAAATCCATATGGACGCGTCTTAACGCGCCAAGTAAACACTCATGTGATTTGCGCATTTAATTTGAGTGATTAGATAGTATCCGCAGTTTACTTAGGTGTGGTTTCCGCCCTCACCAGCCTTGGTGTAAGAGAACCGGTACAACTGTCAGTTTGATTATATGGTCAATTGAAATGTAGTGATGTGTTTCGAAAGTTCGACACGAGAGGGGTATTAAGCTGGCTTCATTACTTAAGTATTGAGGCGAAGAAATCATTTATATTAAGGCATGATGACGATGTGTGATGACTTAATTCGAAATATAGCAACGTATACAAGAAGTAACCCTATTTCCTCGCCCGTGTAATATCTACTTGCGCTAGTAGTATCCCTTTAAGTAGTGTTTCTGTAAGGATTTAATTAAGATCATCTACTGAGAATAATTGGCAATAAACAGCGTTATAATACGATAAACAGTCTGAATTTTATATTCAACAACTGTGAGCCAACCGCTATTTAATTCTACAATTATCTATGAACATGAGATAGTAGTTTCGCATTTCGTATTCAGTTTTCAGTTGGCTTAACAACGTTGTTACAAAGTGGTTATCACTGTTATGTATTTAGGCCATGTCATCTCTAACTTTATACTATTAACTATCATTAAATATGTATGAAGTTCTGAAACATAAAATCCACACAATATCGGGTTGCCTCTTATCTTAACAGTTCTATAAAGCACCGCTACTGAGGGCGAGGCCACACCAGACCCCATAAATCTACGCGATGATTTAAGCGGTGTTCACACCAACCCTATTTTTATTCCCCGCCATATCTCCTACCTATCTACATATTTGGTCCGTTTCCGCGGATTTAGCCTCAGTCGGTATGGACAAGGTATATTTTCTCAGTATCAATAGATTATAGGTAAATATTAGTGAAACTATTATGAACTATGCCATAATATATACATTATAATAATATATTAATAATAATAGGACTAGATATGGACTATTATGATCGCTTTTTATCGTTATATGGTTTGCATGAGATTATTTTATTGTACATGAGACATACTGTCATATCCAGTGAATAATAAAAAATTAAGAAGTCTATACCATAAGCCACGAAATATGATGTGTTAATTGTCACATATTAAGATGGATTTTATCAATCAATCAGTACGTTTGATGTTAACCTAATCGTTATAATGGAAGATATTAGCTAAAACTAGCTAAAGAAGCTAAGTTTAAAGGATTCTTCATTTTTTATTTAAATGAAGGAAATATTTCATGCTTAACTAGATTACAGATTTCTATCAGTTGATCAAACATTTATATCAACGTTTAGAATATATCTAATAATTTCGAATTTTAGAGTTCAGTTGATATGAACCTCAAAATATAGTTTCCTAAATTTAACTGCCCAATTTCCATGTTTTTTTTTTACTTTAAATCAGTTTGATTAAAAAAATATATATTTACATTATGACGTCACATGCCAAGAGGTCTAGTACAAATTAAATGCTACGAGTACATGTTAAATATTCGTTTCTATAATTTTAACTGGCCCATTGCTCCCAGGGTCGTGTGATCGATTTCCACCCAAAAAAAACAAGCATGAGCGACGAGCGAAATACTCCTTTTCTGTATCTTGTTAAAAAAAACATATACAAAAGAACATATTTATAGTATAAAAGTATATTATGTAGCTTACCAGAAGTCTGCTTACCATAACACAAGCTGTCTTGATGCTTACTCTACGATCAGCCGACGGAGTGCGGAGGTGCCAAAAAAATATTTTTATTATACCGCGTCTACATTTCTTCGCTCTGAGGACTATAATGTGCCCGTCGCAGAATAATTCGCGTATAACTAACGTCGATGTCAACTGGTCAGCCATATTAAGGTTATGACGCGTATATCGCCAATACTCTTGTATTTATTGCCGGCGGAAGAAACAGTGCCGGCATGTATAGAATGTTTTCACGAATTATATATATACATATGTATGTGTGTAAGATACGGGTGAATGTAGAGATGATGCTGTTATATAATGTTTTCGAATTGACAATGTTTTGTATGAATTGATAGTAATAATTAATGTTTTGGGACAGTATTGATATATTGCTATTTGATTCTTAGGCAGCTTTTGTTACATGGTAACCGGATATCTGACAAACTACCTACTACATAAATTCACAAATATCGGCTTATATACAATATAATTATAAGTATATAATATAGTTATAGTCTTATAAGTATATAATATAATTATAAGCATATAAATATATAATATAAATACGTAACATCACGCCTGTAATCTCCGAATGCAGAGAAATGTAGAACACTCCCACGTTTCACCAGTTACGTTTAGGTACCATTATGGAATAGGTGGTGAGATATAATGTAATTATATAATTATATATAATATAATATAATATAATATAATTATAAGCATATAAATTACGTTTACGTTCCACCTATTCCATAGTGGGACGTATAGGTAACTGGTGAAACGTGGGAGTGTTCTATACTTCTTTGCCTGCCTCTTTGGGTATTAGAAGCGTGATGTTATGTATAAACATATATATACTCGTAAATAACGTAACGTAGCACTCCCACGTTTCAACAGTAAATATGTATGTATGTACAATTTGATGGACCAAATTGCGTTAGCTTCTTTTATAGTACAGGCGACTATCTCAGTGTTCAGTACAAGCAACGCATCTATGCTCAAATTCGAACATGCATTAATCCCAACTGTCCTTATTCCCGCAGTACTATCATCTATTTAACACTCACAAAGTCTTATTAACAATATACAGTAACGGGACGAACTGACGCATAAATAATAGCCTTTTGAACTTATTTTAATTGAAAATTTACACACGAACCATTTGTTTACGAACAGAAAATTGAAACGCACCTGAAAATGTATAGATGAACGAAGATATAAAAAATACTCTGTGTCATGATACAAAAAAATGTGTGCGTATATTCCAATTTCCGAAATGATCCGATCGCCAGTTCGCAGGGATAAATGGAGTCAAAACGAAAATAAAATTCCAACTCTCATTTTTACGACGCTCATTTTTTTTTCCCCACATGTCAACGTGTTTTTCAGAGATCTCAATTAAGCAACGTTCGGATATCAAAGGTATCAATAGAGCCGTAGTAAGCGAAAAAATTTAGGTATATAGTTCGTACCGTGTATCGAATGAACAGGTAGTGTAAACACGTCCGCGTGGGAAACCCTACCATGATTCTACACTCGAGAGCAAAAAAATCGCACACTAACTCAATTTTCGTTTCAGAGTACTTTTTTTTAATTGGCGCTTGTTTTTCAAATCCTATTTTAACATAATTAAAGTGCACACTGTTAGCTTTCAAAAAACATCTAACACTTA
>DWDV01000302.1:0-18184 GCA_018245615.1 Mimoniades ocyalus | reverse complement strand
CGACGGGCCCGCCTCCTACCCCGTCACCGTACGAACGCACGAAGACGGTACGTTTCATTGTCTCGTTCGCTCTAACACAACACGACGACACTTGCCAGCTCAATTTTATGCCCACTTTAAGAATGATTGATGTAATAATAGTCGGACTGCATGCGGACGTTTGTTACGATGCAGTCAAATTTTATCTCTCTCCAATTCTCTACAGAGAGAATTATTACTGGTTAAGTTACGAATAAAATTTAATTCAGACCGTCTTCAACAGTCGGGACATAAAATTGAGCCTCATCGAGCAAAGAAAATAATTACTAATATAAATGAATAATAATATAATTTGATCATTTAACTTAACAAACCTCATCGGCGGTGTAATATCAGCGGAGTAACATTGAATGGCGGTAGACGTTACGGTAATTCCGACTTTGTGTGTATCGTATATAAGAACTAAAATGCAATGTACAGTTACGAGTTTACGAGGATTGTATAACTCATTCGCGACACCTACTTCCCCTGATGTTGCATTTATGATTACAAATGTGTATTAATTTTAATATAAGATGATTACATTAATAACCATGTGATGATTACATTAAGGCTGGGATTATTACAGGTATAAGGGTAAACATTGATAAAATCATTCATGTAAGGTATAATAATAAATGCCTTTAGCTTATTCGCAATAGGAATTATTTACTTGCCGATCAAAATTCTGGATTAAATATTTTATGTGGATGATTTTATGTTTCTAGACAGTTTCAAATGCGGGAATGGGAATAAATGACAGCGACAGCGTTGAGGAATTCCCTGGAAACCGTTGAAATCGAACACCGTCAAATTATTTCCATTCTCGTAACCATTGATGACCTTATGAAAATTTCTCAATATTTTTGTCATTCGGTTGGTGGGGGGAAAGTGAGGGCGGGAGGGTGATGGATACATCATATATTTTCTAATCGATTAGCTCATACCATGATACCCTATCGTTACTGTCAATTATACTAATGTCATTTTTTTCTTTTGTTCCCTTTCTTGTGAGCACATAGCAGGATTCTAAACAAGGAGGTTAAATCTCGTAACAAAATTTTAATATGCTTGCCGATGAACTTCATGTATCGTTCGTTAATGTTACTATTATTATTACCACTTATATCATGCCACGATTGTTCGAAGGTGATATGTATTCCACTCACTTGTCACATGTAATGATTTATTTGGACGCGTCTCTGGACCCGTCGCACTCGAGAATATTCGCTGATGATGGCACTCACTGAAATGCAAACTTTACATTGCACCTGACATAATAGTGTCGACGGCACAGTTATATTATATTTATTGATTTTGACGCACATTTGTTAACAGTATTTAGCGATGGACACAATTTTGCATGCTTTATATTTTAACAACACAGCACCGTTTTTCGTTCGGGCACAAGATAGGTTTAAGTCTCGCTGGAGACAATTGTGTCCGTTGCGCGACCGCGCTGGGTACAATTGTGTCCAATAGAGAAGCACTTTTAGGAAGCACTCTGCACAGACAGCGACGACACGAGGTGAGAGAGCGAGTGCGTGATACGATAAAGCGATTGGCCATCCGATACATTCACAATCGACAGTCGCCATGTCTCTCTAAGCTGACACTAGTCTACATTCACACATTGATCTAATTTGAAAGCTAAGACATAATATACAACATACATTTGGTGTGTGAGCGTCGACGCCAACAGAGATGTTATGGGTTTTGAATGTTATCGCTCGGTTATCGGCTCCCCCACGCACCACGGCCCGAGCGCCGCATTTGAATACCAATATACCGTCCGACACGACACGCGCGCATGCTACTGTACCACTCACAACTACTTCTCTACTCACTACTCTGACTATACTCTTAGTGGCGAGGCCGCGGGTCGAACAGACCGCCGGTCCCGAGGATCCATTCGAAATCAACACGTGAACCGATTGGCACATTTCTCAACGGATCCGACGGATAGATCCGCGACGCTCTTCGCCTGTACTCTGGGACTGCTCAGCTCGGACTAGTACTTCGCGCTACCTCTATCTTTCTCTATCTCTCTATCTATCTCACTTGCTCTTAAGCTACAATATCTTGCCAGTAGCTCCTTTTCTTCCTTCCTTCTTCTGTATTCTCTATCAGACTTTCGTCGTGCATGCACACTAGATATTGTGACATATACAGAATACTATTGTGCCTTAACATTCGCTAATGCCGTAAGCGAGGAACGCGGAACCCGAGGGACGCCACAAGACAGTTCGGCCATCAATCAAAAGTGTTACCGTACCGACCACTCTGACTTCATACTGAACAATCTATTAGAAGAGCACAGCCAACGGACAGCTAACACTCAGACACTGCCACAAACATCACAGTGGATAACGACACGAGGTATGAGGGATCACACACACTGGACCAAAGATGGGAGCTCATTGTCAAGACACCACTGATGACGCACACACACACAGACCGGCACCGTCGCGTTAATCAATACATGTGCGTGTGAGTGACTCTTCAGTGCAAAGGGACGCGACGGTCTTCGATACGTGTAGCCATTTCCTCGTCGAAGTAAGCTCGAATTACATTCTTCATGCAGCTTTTGGATCTTGCAATAAAATTCAACAGTACAAGACACTCTTGTCTCGTACAGAAGATTATTTTGCATTCCTATTTGTTAAATGCTCGATACGATAGAAACGGCGGCACGCAGACACCGAGACCGTCGCCTGCGTCCCAAGCGGCTTAACCTGAATGCGCCTCCTAAAGAGCTCAAAGTATACGAGGAAGTGAAATAAGAGTATCCCCCGTTTGCCGACAAGCGTTCTACTCGTAATCTCTCACTTAGTAGTTCCGTTCGCCCTGCAATGTTCGCACAATTTGTCTTAAATGTATTTGAATGCGTTTTTCTCTTTTTTTTCTCTCGTCACTGACTTTTTATGGGCCGCTGGTAACACCCGTACAGCTATGAGGAGTGAGTATACATTACTATAGTGCTTGTATCTATGTGCATTTGTGCTTGTGCTACGCTTAAATGTAGTTATTCTTCTTAGCACTGTTGTCTAACTTCTTTTGTGATACAAACTGCAAGTGACAATTTAAAGATATCCGGCGATTCGGCGAAGACTTGGCGTGTCTAACTGCTAACGACGTCTCGATAGACGCTCCCAAGTCTCCTACCCGAAGCATGTTCCCTTGCAGTGTGTGTGAGAGAAAAATAGTTATAGAAGTGCCGCTTATAATAACTATAGATAAAAGACCTTAATAAATATTGACTCTTTGTAAAGCTTTCATTTTTAGTTGTTCTTGACTATGTGGATTGAAAGGTAATGGTTTTCTATTGGTAATGATGATGTGAAAGAGCGTAAATGTTTTTTTATTGATCAGTGTGTGTTGGTATTCAAATGCCCGATCGAGATGCTGAGAGGCATGTGTAGATACTCGCCTCCGACCAAAATACTCTATCAGCATTACCGACGGCGTTTACCGACCGCACTACGGCGACAAAAAATGTTTTTTTTCAATACGAACTCGCAGAGCTTACCGAAAAGCCTTTGACGCCGCTTAACTCCAATTCTAGGCCCTTAAAAGTTCAACCGCTTTAGATAGTGTCTTTTCTCTAGCACGCTCCCGTAGATGCTGATAGGGCATTTAGGTCGTTTTGCAAGCAAGTACGGCTCAGTGGTCTAATATACACCTTATGTAATCACAGTGCCTGGAGAACCCCAAGACGTGAAAGTGACTTCAATCAACTCCACTTCAATACACGTTACCTGGAAGCCACCCCAAGAGAAAGAGAAGAATGGAATCATAAGAGGATATCACGTTCATGTGCAAGAAGTTAGAGATGAGGTGAGCTTCGAATTAATATCTTCACTTTATTTATTATATAAGCACCTTATGTAACCGTTTTCTACATATTAACATCTAACACAATGTTGGTTCACCTGCGAATTGTCGAAATCAATTGTTTTTAGAATGTTCGGTTTGTAGAATATTATTTTCTGCATTCAGGGCAAGGGTCTCCTAAACGAGCCAATGCGATTTAACGTGATGGACGATACTGCGTTAGATCTGAACGTGACAGGACTACAGCCCGACACACGGTACAACGTACAAGTAGCGGCTCTAACGAGAAAGGGCGACGGTGATAGAAGTGCACCTGTTTCTGTAAGGACACCTGGTGGCGTACCTAATAGGCCAACTGTTAACATCAAGTAAGTCAGTTACCGCGTAATAAAGCGACATTTGACATGCTTTTCCTAAAAAAAAAATATAGTAAATAATTGATATTAAATTGTTTCAGGGTACTGGAGAGAGAACCAATAGTATCCGTAGAAATCGAATGGGCTAGACCCACTCAAACTTATGGAGAACTGCTCGGCTATAGACTTAGATATGGTGTAAAAGATCAAATGCTAGGTGAAGAAAACTTCTCCGGTACTAAAGTCAGCTCACATAGATTAACAGATTTAGAAAGAGGTGTTCAATACGAATTTAGAGTGGCTGGAAGAAACCAAATTGGAATTGGCCAAGAAACTATTAAATATTTCTTAACACCAGAAGGAGCACCCAAGGGCCCACCAACAAACGTCACATATCATTTCCAGACTCCGGATGTCATAAGTATTACTTGGGAAGCACCAATAAGGGCAGATCGAAGCGGTCAGATAAAGAAATACGATATTCAATTCTATAAACGAGGAGACCAGTCTTCCCTGGTCGAAAAGACAACAGAATTAACTAAAGCTGTGTTTACTGGATTAGAAGAAGATGCTTATTACATATTTAAAGTAAGGGCATACACTGAACAGGGACCGGGACCTTACAGCAAAGACATTACAGCTCATACTGAAAGGGATATAGGTAGAGCACCCATGTCAGTTAAAGCAGTTGCGACTTCAGAATCTGGTGTTGAAGTATGGTGGGAAATTGTTCCATCGAGAAGAAAAATAATAGGCTATGTTGTATTTTATACCATGACACCCGTGGAAGATTTAGACGAATGGCAACAAAAGACGGTCCATGTCACGCATTCCACAGACTTGGAAAACTTAGAAAAGTTTGCGGAGTATGCCATTGCCGTAGCTACTAAAACCGCTGATGGATTGGGAAGGCTTTCAGAAAAGGTTACTGTTAAAGTTAGACCCGAAGAAGTGCCTTTACACTTGAGAGCTCAAGATGTGTCTACACATTCTATGACGCTTTCGTGGTCCCCACCCTTACGATTAAACCCAGTTAGTTATAAAATTTCATACAATGCCATAAAAGAATTTGTAGATTCACTTGGTATGACTCAAACGCAAGAAATACCTAAAAAGGAAATCATTGTAAAACATGATCGGACGTCATATTCAATTAATGATTTGTCTCCGTTCACTACGTATAATGTTAACGTAAGTGCCATTCCTAATGATGATTCTTATAGGCCGCCGACTAAAATAACAGTAACAACACAAATGGCTGCCCCAAAACCTATGGTCAAGCCGGACTTTTATGGCGTTGCTGAAAACGAAATACTCGTAATCTTACCTCAGGCGTCTGAAGAATACGGCCCTATTTCACATTATTACCTAGTTGTAGTACCTGACGACAAAGCACATAATCATAAAAACCCTGATCAATTCTTAACAGACGATTTAATAAAAAACAATGTTAGAACCGACGACGAAAACGCTCCGTATATTGCTGCCAAATTCTTACAGAGAAATATTTTGTATACTTTCCATTTAGGTAATGACGAAATGTTTGAAGGATTCCTTAATAGAAAATTAAACCCGAGCAAGAGATATAGAGTTTTCGTGAGAGCAGTTGTTGATACTCCACAAAAACATCTGTACACCTCAAGTCCTTTCTCAGAATACCTATCGTTAGATATGCGTGAAGCTCCACCTGGCGAAGAACCTAGCAGGCCTGATCCTAAAGATATTAACGGAGATCCCGAGATTAGGATAGAGGAAAACAGGAAAGAAGCCGGTATGGTGTGGGTGATCGGTCCAATAATAGCAGCTCTAATGCTATCTTTATGTCTCGTGCTTTTATTCATAGTGAAGAGAAGGAGGCAGCCCTGCAAAACACCCGACCAGGCGGCTGTAACTAGACCTTTGATGTCCGCTGATATTGGCTTTGGAGCACCGTCTGACCCTGTTGAAATGAGAAGATTAAACTTCCAAACTCCAGCCATGATTTCCCATCCACCTATACCAATATCAGAACTCGCAGAGCATATAGATCGTCTTAAAGCCAATGATAACCTTAAATTCTCGCAAGAATATGAAAGTATTGAACCCGGTCAACAATTCACTTGGGATCATTCCAATATGGAAGTGAATAAACCGAAAAATCGATACGCCAACGTTATTGCTTATGACCACAGTCGAGTCATACTCCAACCTATTGATGGAATACTCGGAAGTGACTATATCAATGCTAACTACTGTGATGGTTATCGGAAACATAATGCATACGTTGCAACTCAAGGCCCGTTGCAGGAAACGTTCGCAGACTTTTGGCGCATGTGCTGGGAGCTACGAACGTCTACGATAGTAATGATGACAAAATTAGAGGAGAGGACTAGGATCAAATGTGACCAATACTGGCCGAGTCGAGGAAGTGAAACGTATGGCATAATAACCGTAACGATCGCGGAAGTTCAGGAGCTAGCCACTTATTGCATACGGACGTTCCAAGTGACGAGGAACGGTGGCGCTGAACGTAGAGAAATAAAACAATTACAATTCACCGCGTGGCCCGATCACGGTGTTCCAGATCATCCGGCTCCGTTTTTGCAGTTCTTGCGGCGAGTTCGTGCCCTTAATCCACCAGATGCTGGCCCATTGGTTGTCCACTGTTCGGCGGGTGTCGGCCGTACTGGTTGCTTCATTGTAATCGATTCCATGCTAGAGAGAGCACGCCATGAACGCACCGTTGACATCTACGGACACGTCACTTGCTTACGAGCTCAACGCAATTACATGGTGCAGACTGAAGACCAATACATTTTCATCCACGATGCTCTTCTCGAAGCAGTAGTTTGCGGCGATACTGAGGTTCCGGCTCGCAATTTACACGCTCACATTCAGAAGTTGATGCGCATTGATACGATTGAAAATATCACTGGTATGGAATTGGAATTCAAGAAGCTAGCGAACATGAAGGCTGACTCTAGCCGATTCGTATCGGCGAGTCTGCCTTGCAACAAGCACAAGAACAGGCTTGTTCATATCTTGCCGTACGAATCGACTCGCGTGTGCTTGACTCCGAGGGACGGTTCCGACTACATCAACGCTTCGTTCGTCGACGGCTACAGATACAGAGCCGCTTACATCGCCACCCAGGGTCCATTGCCTGACACCACCGATGACTTCTGGAGAATGCTCTGGGAGCACAACTCGACCATCATCGTCATGTTGACCAAGCTGAAAGAAATGGGGCGGGTATGATCTCTTATTTTTAAAAACTAATTTATATTATTCCGCTGATACTTGTTTATAGAATATTGGTTGACAAAAAAATAACATTTCAGGAAAAATGTCATCAGTATTGGCCTTCCGACCGATCTGTGCGCTATCAATGCTTCGTTGTGGACCCCATCGCTGAGTATAACATGCCTCAGTACATCTTGAGGGAATTCAAGGTAACCATATATTATTATAACCTCAATCGTTACTGGTAAGCAAATATCCAAATTCTACAAAGTCTGATGGAACAAAAATTTTAGTAGATTTTAATGGAGTAAGATAAATTTTACAGCGTTTCTAAAAGCTTAATCACGGTGTCATTCTAGAGCTTGATAATTTTATGATTATCACCTGAAGATAAATGGGTGATGTGGTATCGTGATGAAACCTACCATGATGAAAAAATGAATAAGTATAGTACGTATAATATCTAAGAACTATATGGGATATATATTCGTGTATCAGGTCACAGACGCTCGCGATGGAGCGTCCAGAACGGTCCGTCAGTTCCAATTCACGGACTGGCCGGAGCAGGGCGTGCCCAAGAGCGGGGAGGGCTTCATCGACTTCCTCGGGCAGGTGCACAAGACCAAGGAGCAGTTCGGTCAGGACGGGCCTATCACTGTACATTGCAGGTGAGAGTTTGTAGATGACAACGTATATCATTTAATAAAAATTATGTCAGAACTATACATTAGGTAGAATTGTGTTCTTTATTGCGATTTTTGTAATTGGTGTTAATATATACTGGTTTCTCTAAATGTATACATAAAAAGATATTTTTAAAGAGTTCAGTTAATCGTTGAATGAATATTATTGTGAAATTGTTGTTGGTTTTATAAAATATTTTAAATACTGAAATGGATACGTTTACACGAATGTCATAACTGAAATATAAAACACTCTGAACCATAAGGAATATTATATAGTAGGTACAGGTAAAATAACAACATGTCAAAATGAAATGTGAATTTTTAAATCTGTAAATCAAACCGTATTGATCAGTGTGAAACTCGAACTGTGTCGACCATAAATTGTCTCGGTACCGAGACTCTCGCCGTTGACTAACGAGCCCGCGGCGCAGCGCCGGCGTGGGGCGCACGGGCGTGTTCATCACGCTGTCCACGCTGCTGGAGCGCATGCAGTACGAGGGCGCCGTGGACGTGTTCCAGACCGTGCGCACGCTGCGCACGCAGCGCCCCGCCATGGTGCAGACCGAGGTCAGCCGCCCCGGACCCCTTGTCTCCACACGTGGCCTATGCTATGATAACCAAGTGGTTGATAAACTACTTATATACATACTAATAAATACTTATATAGATATTTGTTAAACCGAAAAAACTATATGTACTAGTGTGCACGTGTAGCGTCCGTTGTAGTATTGTTATTAAACCAATAGTAACATTCGTTCATAACAGAAACGGAACGATTATGAAGTAATCATTCGTAATACAATTGATTCATGGAATCGAATGTGCTTTCCATTGATGGAGCTATTAGTATTACAATTAAATACACAGGCATTGAGAGATAATTTATGACTGAAATATTGCACGACGACCAATATGTAGGTACACATGTGGGTTCGCAACAACCACACCAATAGTATCATTTTGAGTTCGATTAAATTGATGAAAATAAAATGTTGCCTTTATTAAAATAAGTAGCAATGGGTTGTCAAATCATGCAACATTTTAGTGATAGAAGTTAATATGAAATTGAATTGCAGATTTCAGAGCGAACGAAATCGCAGAACACCAATAGTATACAATGATGTTATATGCCAAAAGATTGCGATTAACTTGTTACTTTACGGCCTTTGAAAACGTGTCTAAAATTGGGCAAAATTCCAGGACCAATACGACTTCTGCTACCGCGCCGCGCTCGAGTACCTCGGCTCGTTCGACCACTACGCCAACTGACGCTGAGACCGGCTCGTCTAAGCGCCGCCGGAGACCCTGTCGTCGCTCTTGTATGTACTTAACACGAAGAGACAAAGAAATCAACAAACGAACAAACAAACAAATTCATGCACGAGACGTTGATGAAGTTGTAAACATTTCCGCTTCCATAAAGTTGCTTTTGTGTCTGTCTGTCTGTCATTATAAAGTAGAAATGCTATATACATACATACAGCTACATGTAGCACCAGCTATGGCGACAATAATTTTTTAATATTTAATTATATATAATAAATAGACTTCATACAAGTTGACATAAAATACCCATAAAACCATATAAAAAGCGTCAAAATGAAAGAAATTAAAAAACAATAAATGTGATATTTCGCATAGAGGCCACAAAATTTTGTTATGAATTTTGCTTACAGTAGTAGAAATAAATAATATTTACGTTCACCATCGATATTATGTCCTATTGATATTATAATATGGGACATATTATAAATGGGAATATCTCGCTTCGAGGATAAAATTACAGCGGCTCTACTTTGTGTGACAGCTCTTATGACACTTGGATAAATTAGTTTCATTAACTGGCAACCCTTGTGAGAAATGACTCAAATATTATATTTAAAAAAATTAGAGGCATTATCATATTAACGTATACACTTATACCTACTTCATAGTTAGATGCGTTTTGAGTCATTTCTTACAAACCAATTTATTTTCGACATTTTGTTTTTAATACATAACAATAATACAGATAAAAAAAACGACAGGGACCGTTATTACTCGACGAGTGACATTGATAAATATATGCAAAAAACGACTGATTGTTTTTTGTTTAATTAATATTGACACAATCAGTACTATTCCTTGAGGCTTATCGCTCATGAGTGCCTACGAAAAGTTACTTATGATGTATATGTATGTATATTTACGATTGCGACCATTATACAATCATGATTGTGAAAGTGAAGGGTAATAATAAATATTTAATTGATAAATATTATTCGCCCTATTGATATTAACTAATAAAAACGAGGAGCTATAGCTTGATGACTGTCGGGGGGATGTTTTTATCTGTTGAATAATATCTAGCAGTTCTTATGAAACTGAGAAACAAACTGTAGACTTTAAAAGGTGTTAAAGTTGACTATAAAACGCGTTAAAGTTGACTATAAAACTCGTTAAAGTTGACTTTGAAAGGCGTTAAAATCAATGTATATGTTATGTAAGCAAGCGGCCTTGCAACAATTAGGTACGCCGCGGTAATTATAATTTGCCAACGTGCTTTATATATACACAGATGTATATTTATACGTATATATCTATGTATATATAAGGGAACTATTGTTATTACCGTAGATAAAGGAACAGTTCCGCTTGACGATATAATTAAACGAGTTTATTTATATATAGTCATATAACAACATACATAATTGAATGCGATATAACAATATATAAATAGACTAAACGTCACGTCGTATTATATCCATACTTATTACGATGATGCAAGTAAAAAAAAATGTAATACCAGTGTATAAATAAATAGTTGTCGCAGCTGTAATAATATTAGGGAGTTTTATTTTTCATATCGGATGTTAAATAAAATAAAAAAAATAATCGAATAAAATATGATTAACTTTTCGTGTAGTTGTATAAAATGTGGTGACATGCGTACACGTGATGTTGTGTTCGTTGTGACGGGCGCGCGCGTCGCGGCGCTGCGGCGCGGCCGTGCGGCTGTGTCGCGGCGGGCCGCGCGGCGCCGCGTCGCGCGCTCGTTCCACCTACGCTTAGAATATAACCATACCGTTGTGTAAATAGTTTCTCCACCACTGTGTGTATTCCTCGCTCGTTGTATTCGATTCTTGCCCAGTTCTTATGCAGTTTTACTTTATACTAAAGTTTGTTTTTCATATACATACGTGTGTATAAAAATAACAAGAACGCTTTATGGCAATATTTTTTTTATTCAATGTCTAGTTTTCTATTAATTATTATTGTCGTGTGTAGGTATGTGTTTTTCGTTTATTTTTATTTTGAATAACGAGCACTGCCACACTTAGAAGACGGTGATTCGATGACATATCTATTGTTAGGTAGAAAATGTTTTTGTCGGTGTGTTGTAATGTTTAATAACGTGCGTAGAGACGGACGAGGGGCGCGATTCATTCAGAATCGAATCGCCGAATCGATAACGTGTAAGTATTAGTAATCGATTTGCCTAGTGAAAGGGATTATTTCGAGTCGTTATCGAATGATATGAAATAGAACAATTGCTACAGTTCAAAATGGATGAATATATAATTTTTCGGTTTTTGTTTTCGCGGTAACAGAACGTCAACGGTGTACGTGGGCTCGGCATCTCGCATCGCTCCTATATTATGCTATCTCTAAGTGTAGGACATCTGATACATTACAGTGACCAACCTATCCCCTACCCAAACTCCTGTTCTTCCACCTCTCCCCCTCCCCTCACCCCCCTGCCTAGTTTATATAAGACTCCTAGTTGTTTTCCACTCCTTTTATACCAACATATACCTACTTACCTAACTATCTAATTATATCGATGTACGTATAAGTTAAATTTGAGCTTCTAACGTAGGTGTATATGATGTGTCTTCGAGCATTGTTTCACATGGACGAAATGAGAACTCGTGAAGTCACATCGCCAATTGAATCCTTACATCCTTAAATACATATGTTCGTGAAACACGTTGCCATATGAAAATTTATTTGTATTTAATCATTTAAAATTATAGAACATACAAGTAAAACTGTAGTAAATTATTTTCAATTGTTAGACTTTTAATAACAGCATTGTTTTCGTTTGGAACATTTTAAAATTAACGAATATAAATGTTTCTTACAGCGAGAGGACATAACACACTAGATGAAACGAAAGGGAAAAGTCACTTCGTTCTGACTTTTTCATTATTAAGTTGTAATAATCTCGTAAAATGTATCCTAAAGTGATAATATTTATTGTTTTCTAGGTACGGATCATTTTTGTACGTTGTAACACTAGAGAAATGACCGAATAAAATTAATAACATCTCGGTTATCATCAATGACAGTTCAGATTCATTCTTGACTTGTCAAAATGACGGCAACCTGTCTGGGAGTTCTTATTTCGTCCAAACTATTAAATTAAAACTCTTGTAAAACTTTGTATAATCTGTATCCGATCGGTTTATACGATCGATCGTAATTAACTGCCAATCGTTTCGTGTAGCTGTCGGAGTTATATTAAAATTAATAACGATATCAATAAATAAATTCCGTGGAATAATTACTTAGAGATTAAAATGGGAATTGTTGAATTGAGGTTATAGTAAAATTTAATAACTCGTTATGAATCGCGTATAATATGTAGCTCGTTGGAAGCTTGAAACTAGTGAAATGGAAAGCTTCTACGTAACATTGGTTTAAAATGCTTTTTAAATGCGCTTATGACCAGTGAATATTTTTTTTAAGTCGTCTAGATCGGATAATTATAACTGTTATATTATTTCACTTACATTTAGAAATGATTGTCTTTGATCGAATTCAATTTAACGCATATGTTTGGTTATACACCGGATTGTAATGTTCAATCGTATAATTACGAATCGATTTTATAAATAGTTTTATCCTCTGAATTTATACAGTCAGATACGGATTTTATGAAATTTACGACCGTTGTCACGATAATATGTATTATATCGACAGCTTTATTTTGAAACCATTCCTATTTTTTGTGCTTGTGTAATTTTTATTTTTTAGTATTATTCTTATTTTTTTTAATTCTTCGTCTTTTTAAGTTTTAAGTAAGTGATGCTAATTGTTGTACGTATATTACCTATGATAAAAAACGAATGAATTGAATGTTATAAATAAAAAAATCGATGGCAATTGTAACAAAATAAAGCAATAATCATTTTTAATTACTTTCGTAACTCATAAATGAGTTTGTTTTATTAAATAGTTCCTGTGATTAATATCATCTTTCAACTCACAATATCCTTCGTTCTCTTGTGATCCGTTCAAAACTTTTGAGCACCATTTGTTAGTGGCACATTTTTCGTTTAATTAAAAAAAAGTATCACTCTTGTTAGAAAATAAATATTCGGTATGGCAACATTGCTGTTAATTGTCGTAACACATTTCATAATAGCTTCAAGTGTGACAGATTTAGCTGTACCTGAAAAATATTGGCAGCAAACGAAAATATATATGACATTGTCTGTGTATTCATAGAACACGTAACAATACCGCCCGGGTCTCTTGCCATGCCACAAGTAAATAGTTTCATCATATCATATCATAATAAATCATAGTTTTAAAATAAACTTTAATAATAATGCGCGTAAAATAGACTCCAGTGCGGACATAAAACCGATCAGTTAATACGTCAACCATCAATTTTAAGTTTGGGCGTAATGTCATTAAACCTAATTGTGGGCAATAACTATTTTCTTTGTAAATGTTCTTATAATTCATCAATACGAGTGCATTTATGCTGTTGACAATTAACTATGTGGCATGTAAGTTGTAATATATTAAATATTTTTTTCATTAACTACTTATTTATGTTATTAGTTTACGTATGAGTATGTAATTGAAAAAATATTTTTTCTGCCTAAGTTGAATAGTTTCACGTTCGTAATATAGACGTAATGAATTTTTAACAAGTGACATTTCAAATTACGACAAATTAGATTGAGCATAAGTCGACTTACGTTTCGCCACAAATACGGTGCTGTAAACTGAAAACATGTAATTCCATCGTTTAGTACAAAGAACATTTTAACCGCGAACTGTTGTACGTTTTTACGTGTGTTTTTTTTACATGAAATCCTCATCAAATTGTTACATTTAATTTGTACGGTAAAAGACTGATTTATTAATTTCCAACGTGTTCTTACTTAATTTTGCGTTTTTTTATTATTATTATTGTAATGTGATTTGATTCTACGTAGCCGTAATTAAGTATATTTTATTGTGTAATATTTCTATCAAGTTTATTATACTCTCGTATGTTAAATGTATTTCTATAATTTTATCTACGTACTGTGCAGTGTCTGTGCTGTAAATTTGGGAAGTCGAATGATTTTTCTGAGAGTAATATCTCCGAAAATGCTTTAATCAGTAACTATAATATAACTTAAAAATTTACAGAGCAAATGAACGGTTTGTGATGTGAAAACATTATAAGGAATAATTTGAAACGTATGAAATAAAAATCATTCGATATTTCACGATCAAGATTTAATCCATTGTAAAACGACGTGTTTTTTTAAATACACCTTATTTAAAAGTACAAAATATTGATTTCTCAACGTTGTATCCACCCGCCGTTCTGCGTTTTGTATGTTTTACTTGCTGTGTCTTGTAGAGCCATAGGATACGCTAAGGGCATTGAAGGTTGTCGTACTCTACGTTTAACCACTGTCGTTACTCAATACAAATATGTTTTTTTTAACAAATAACTACTGTAACTAGTTTACTTGCAACATTTTTTTAAGTTTTTAATATTGTGTTATTGAAAAATCCTTATAGAATTAACTCTATTGTAGAGTATATGTAAAAAGTTGGTACTTTAGAAGAATTAAAAGTTGCAATAAGACTAGCGACATCTTGTGGTTAAACGCGGTAGCCCTCGCAAAGTTGACGGATGCAAAATCGCGGGAAGTGTGAATGTAATATTGTAGGAGTTTGTAGACGAATAATATTATTTTGTAAAAATTCCCGCGCTGCGTCTCGGGACACAGTGGATTCACAAAATTATACATAATATATATTATGAAGAAATAAATTTATGTGAGACCATATATCAGTGACGTTTTATTTAAGAACTCTGAAATCCATTTCCTCAATTTTCATTTCCATTATTTCATGGACAGTCTAATTATACATACTGGAAGTTACTCAACACATAGCCAGGAGATTTATGTACATAATACAAGCAATATAAGACTAGAACTTTTGTCTGCAGAACATGACTGTCTATATCAGTGTAATAAAATTGTTAACAAAACTATTGACATGAAAAGGAGATAGTGTCACTAATAATACGAACGTCGGTAATAAGCCTTCATTATTTACAGTGAAACAATTTTTCAGCGACTCCTATATTCGTATACTCAGAAATTAAATAAAAACTCATTCCGTTATAGATCGACAGCTACTTAACTTCTTAAACAGTATCACTAACGTTTAGGTTTTCGTTGACTTAAACACGTCATCACCGTTTAACCTCTAAGATTTCAACTCAATACAATCGTCAAAACCCGCGCAACAACAGACACCTTATGCCAATACAATTCTTTTTTCCGCCATCTGACTGAAACGTCACTTAAGTAAGTCAAATCAGATACTCTTTAAGCGAATTTTAGTTAGAGATCCCTGATAATGGATAAAAAATCTATTTGGCAAATTATGACCCTAAGTATGTACAATTAAAGCGTAGTTGAGTTAACATTACACTTGAGGTCCCACATACATTTTTAGCCGCGTCTAGGTCTTAATATTTAGGTCATTTACTATAATCTCAGGCAAAGCTAAATATCTTTGATTCATTTTTTATTTCTAGGATCATATTAAAACATGTGGAGTAAATTATCTGTTAAGTTATAGACTTTGGGCCCGCCATCAACGCACAACTGAGCAAAATTATTAATTAATTTATACTACCTCTTCACACCATGTCAGGTAACAATTTATATGCAGGGTGCACATAAATTGAGACGTTCTTAATAACGATTTACTTTCTATGTGGCAACGCTAGGCACACGTCGGCATTGCAACATGACATCCACTATACTAAAAGCTAATGTACACATTTGGCGATTTGAAAGCTCGCGCTTCGAAATGTCAATGTGTCAAATCAAATAAACAACACAAAATATATTTTATTTAAAATATATTTTGTGCAAGCTCGTTAATGGTGTTTCTTGCTCTAAAATAACATACTGCTCTCATTAAAATACCAAATTTAATTTACAGTTTATTTATCCAATACAAAAACATTGATGCAACCTCATAAATGTAAAACTATATTTTTATAAATATTCATGTAATCCAATTTATTGCAATTCTTTGTCACTATGCCAAACTTTCTACTGATATCGCTTCTTTAAAATAAGCTTTATTTTAAATATTATTTTCATATTAAATTTATTTTTTCGGTCTACTCACTTGTCACTGGACGATATCTGAGTTTGAATCTAAATTATAATTTACTACTCTTAATATTTACCGAATACGAAAAAACCGTCTAATTACAAATTAAAGTTAAACTACAATTAAAGAACTCCCATCTATGTACATTAGTATGAAAATGAGCTAATTTTACGTACAGTTATTCACCTTTATTAATGAGAAATATCGCAATAAAGGCAATTAGAAAAATTCTACGACGACAGATATGGTATTTTTTATTCCCAATATAAGTTAGGTTGAGCCACAGATAAAAGTCGACTAGAATAGGTATGTGTTTTCGAAAAAAGCCCTACAGAACATGCCCCATTTTAATTTTTAATAAAAGTTAAATAATTTTTCTAACAGATAATTGAAAGACAGAAAAGTATTTTTGCACTAATCTTATGAAAGCAAAAGTGTGTTTGATGGTTCGTATTTCTATCACGCACGATTTCACTATAATTTTGTATTGAAACAATGGTCGAACCATATAGAAAGATGCGTCTTTTTAAAATATCTAATAATAAAGCCCACATTCCTTAGGTAACATAATATAACGCGTTTAAAAAAAACACTTCTTAGTGAAACATCATTTACTTCAATGTGTACTCTTCCAAGACATCTAAGAAACTGTTTGATACTAATATTTTAAAATTTTAATAAATACATTTTAAATTAAACAATTCAAGACATGTCTATTCTCTATTCCTTCTGTGGATATACAGTAATTGAGTAATAAAGAGAGTATTAAGTGGCAGTAGAAGCCTAGTTCTACCGCGCAATAAAGCCTAATGGGAACGATCGCACGAAGCTGAACAATTTTATTCGCTGATGAAAAATGGGGCCTACCTGTAATTAATTAACCATGATAATCCGAACAACTATATATCTTTTATTTTTATTTATGTATATTTTTGTTGACTGCCTCGTTGGTCGTGTCGTTGCGACTGCCGACCGTGGGGTCCTGGGTTTAAATCCCGCATCGGGCACTATTGGATTTTTCTGAATTATATTTTCCAGTAGTGTCTTGGAGTCTGGATATGTGCCCTGTGTTTGGCAATTGGCTCACCACTTATTTCCGTAGTGGGACGTAAACGTAACTGATGAAACATGTGAGTGTACTAGAAAGAAAGAAAATCTTTATTCCATCCAAATATAACACATAATACAAAAAATTCGGGGATTACAGGCGTGATATTACTTGTACTTTTTTTAAGTAATAATATAATTGCGAATTCAGTATGTACCTACCTACTGATTACAAAATATATAATAAGTATTATACATATTTATATAGATGTATGATCGTAACGGACAACAATAACTTTTAATAATTACTTAGCGGATAAGTGAGAAATTAACTGATAATGGAATGCTAACTAACTTTAAATTGAGCATTCAGATCTAGCAACAATGGCTTACATATGGGCTGTAGCAAAGTAGCTGCTTTCTTACGCAGAATAGGATAGCTACATGTACATATATGCAGTGACGGATTTAGGCTTGCTGCCGCCCTAGGCCCCGTTCGATGCGCCGCCCTTTTTTATAAAAAAACTTTCCGTGTAATTGATCTATTAAAAAATTAACATCTTACCCATACAGATTGAGAAGTAAGTTAATGAATTGAATTAT
>DWDV01000301.1:0-18193 GCA_018245615.1 Mimoniades ocyalus | reverse complement strand
AATCTTGAAATTACTCAATAAATAAATTTGTGTAGTACTAGATATTTTTTGCCACGTAGAATACACATTTTAATTCAACAAAATATTACAACAGTTTAATTCGTATATCTTCCGCGTCTCATACCGCAGCGCTTGGTCTTGTGAGGCTGTATCTTAAATAGCTCAAAATAGAATTAATTACGTGGCGTTAAACATGATTCAACTCGAGGATAACGAGAATACAAAGCGGCGTCTTGATAATACCCCTCTTCATCACCGGATAATTAATGAAAACATACGATTAAGGAACAATACATGAGCTTAAAAGTTAAGCGTAGTGGCTTAGTCGAAGCGAAATTTGTATGTGGGATGTGAACTTGTATTCGCGATCGCGTTACATAAATATATGTATGCTTGATCTGTGCTGCTTTCAAGTGGATTTTTTTTTAGAATTTGTACCACATTTCTTGAATTGCGACGGTTTTTAACTAATCATCGGGCTTCTTACTGACGAGTGGTACCTATATAAGTCAAATTGACTACATACACGGAAGTGTCGCTTTTACAACATTTATTCAGTTATCTTATTATGTTAATAATCGTGGAGTTAATAATCGTTAAATAACTGAGTCAACAACATATTTAGACTGACTTAGAACTTTTTTTTTTAAATAAACGAATTCTTGTTTGAGTAGTAGTAGTAATTCAAGGCCATAATACCAAATGGTTTTAAAATTCAGTTGTTCAGAATTATGAGAGCTATAGCAATAGACCTAGATTTCTGACTTATTGGCAAACTAAACCGTTTGCATAAACTTACTAAGAAACTATGAACAGTAGGTATGTCGATCATCAATTTATCCGCTCAACTTGAGTCTAACAAGTGAGCGAAAGCAAATAGTTCGGTAAATGTACTTGAGTCGACGGACTTATTAAACGAACTAATTCACTAACAAGGTTCTACTTTGTTGGGGTCTTAAGACATTCGTTTCACTGTAAGCGAGTAACGATCGGACAACTTGGACAACAATATCACAGAACAAAAGGAATACAACTGTCAACCGTTTTCATTAAAAAAGCTATTGTAATTATCTTAAATTAAGATAATGATGTAGCACCTTACCTATAACCGGAAGATGGATTTAAAGATATCACTGTAGCAGTGAGCTGAGAGTGTACAGTGCCGAAGTGTTGCCCCAAATTAATGTACAAAATTTAAACGTTTAAACCCCATGAATGCTGCATCGCTTTGCGGCCAACGTTACAGTAATTTGTAAGTGAAAAATTATTTCTTATAACTCCATCTTGCGTTACATGGTATAAAATATATGAAGATAAAAAGAAACTTTGCAACATGCCTGTAATCCCCGAAAACGTTGGCAGAGGAATCTAGTATATCCCCACGTTTCAGCAGTTACGTTTACATCCCATTATGAAATAGAAGTTCAACCTATTGCCATACCCCGGACATATTTCCAGACTCAGCGCTACAACTAGGCAATCTAATCGAAATTAGTAAATATCTAGTAATACTCGACTCGGGATTTAAATCCGGGACCTCCCGATCGACCGAGGCGCTTGCAACCAACACGACCAACGAGGTGATCATAGACCAAATACGAGTCGGCGGTGTCGCTGGGTTTGATGGTTATACTATCTGCATAACGAATATTTCGCTTTGATACTGCAGTACGCGACACACCTCTGCTGTTTCTTTCCATCACGCTGATTGACAACCCCACTAATGTTAACAGCTTTGATCTGCAAGTCAATCAGATGGAATGAGGAGGCGTAAACAACACTATATGTTAACACTCTTTACTGTTGAATGTTTCCTGCGTGTTTATACTTATGATTATATACGTATCGGCTTAACTCAAGTATATTTTTTCGGGATGGCCCGACTAGTTTCCGACCTAAACGAGGTCCTTCTTCATGAGCTCCTGTCATTTGAAGTTGGGACATCGCGAAAAAACATACCTACACACGTGAGTAAACCCATTTCATGTGTGATAATGTTTCATTATTAATATTTCCTTTGCTTTTCGAATGCTTCTGGTGAAACACGTGTGTTATCGGGTACAGGTTAACTCGCTAACGATGGCTTGAACAGGGCCCCGCTGTTAATTCTAATTAAAAAAGTTTACAAGGGTAACACATCTCATTACAACCCTTTTCCCTGGATACTTGAAGAGTTCCGAAATAATTTCCCATGTTGTTCCTACATTGATTTTAACATTGTCGTGTGTGCGTTTGCTCCAGCGTCTGTATGTGTTTCTTGTGTGGGAGTTAATATGGATAATTCTGTTCAGTAATATATCAGATGGTGCATTTTATCGGTATTAATCTGCAACGTTCACGCATGTGCAACGTGTGTTTTAATATGCAAAGTAATAATATATTGTTTCATATGATGCTTGCAATATAGAGGAACTCACGTGGGTGGTGAATCTACTCGTAGTAGCCGGAAGTCGAAAGCTACCTATAAACCTTATTATCGATTTGAAACGACGTGGTTTAACTATTTAATATAAACTAGGCAATGTTCGTCTTTAAACAATTTTTTTTGTTAATTGTCTCAATTTTACTGTATTCTTACTACACTCACATCCTGCTGTTGGTCACAGTTCTGTATGTTAGGAAGGCTCGAAATATAATATCGAAGCGCTGCTCGAATGAGAACTTTTAATGTGTTCGATTTCATTTCAGGCTTATTTGTTTAGGCTGGATACAATATTTTTGCAATACTTAGTCGAAAAGCAGTTAAGCCTACGCTCATGTGGGAATTTCGATATCGTAAGAATTATACGTTGGAATGTTTTGTTATTGAGAAATCTATTTACAATAATTTAATGACTTAGGAACTATTTTGTTCTGCGTATGCGCGCTGAAATAGCATGGTAGTGCAGGCTTTCAGTGTCAAACAGTTGTGAAAAATATCCATGGCCAACAGTGAGAAATAGGACTGCCACCGTTCTACAGGCGAGTGTCGTCATATTGGTAGATGTACCTACTATATAATAAGTTTCTTGAAACGTCTCGAATAATTTTGATTTTATGTAGCAGTGATAGTAATAATTGTGTAACATTTTCCCGCGGGAAAACATTATTTATCCATGGTAAACTCGTCATACGCCGAGTGAAACGAATCAAGCGGTGGCCTACGCACCGAAGGTTAGTTTAAACACTATGTACAACGTACGACTACGTACCTAAATGAGGGTAATTAACCAAAATTTGCACTAACTGTTATCTTTAACCTAGCACATTAACTATACCTAACGCCCTTAGGGTCCTTTATATAGACAACTCACTTAACTTGTACACCAGTATTGAGATTTAATGAATATCTAAAATTCTGCATGTAAACACAGCGAACGTCGACTGTTAAACAAATCTTGTAGATTTTATTAACTTGGTCCGCCCTTGGCTTAATCAAAAATTTCCTCAGCCTCGCGCATTTGCGAAAAGGTAAATCAACTCTAAACGCATTGAAATAAGGTTTAATTTTGGATGTTCTGCAATGTGTTTGTCTAGGATGATCTGCTCACATCCGAATTGTATGCTTTGATAAAATTCATGTCCCCGCAGTAACGAGAGTTGTCTTAATCTTGACGTAGGGACGTTGTGTTTTGAATTAAAAAGTTAACCTCAAAAAGACGAGATAATATTCAAATAGAAATAGTTTAATACATTAAAATACAGGGAAAGTAGAATGGCATGGATCTAAGCAGCTAAAGTAATGACGGTGCCAGTGACGGTCTCAAAAGCTAATGTCATGACATTGTTGAAAGTTATCAAAACACATGCGACTTTGAATCGGCATATGTGCACACCAAAGTTCTACGCGTTTTTGGTGCACATTAAGCATTTCAGAGTCAAATAAGATATACTTTTTCAGAGAAATAATGTTTTACATACACAAAAGATGTAGCAAGTTCTTTAAGATGTGAATTAGTGTTTCGGGTAGATAGGTATCTATCGTGAAAACCATAACTGTACTGATAATGATATGATAAGCACTTTTCCGCATTGCAATCTGATATAGTAGGTTTGAATTTATACCCATATATATTTATACCCATACTCCCATACTTCATTGCACTATTATATTAAACCAATATTCTATGTAAATACCAAATCAGTCGAAAGAAACTAACCAGTACAGTACATACATACGAGTATGTATGTAAGTATGAATAAGCGTTAACATAAGAACTTAGTAACTAAAACTTGCATTAAAATATAACATTTATCTAATAAAATTTTTGTACAAGCATAAGATAAAAACGACCAAAAGAAATAGGTTGCCAAAACAAATGTGCCTCGCATTTATATTGCGAAATTAAGCATTGTTTCTGTGTATTTATATTGCGGAATTACGCATTGTAATTAGTAACGCACGTTGTAATGTTACGACGACGATGGTTCAAACCTACTGTTACACACGAGACTTTTTTTAGGTATTTTTTTAGAGCGCCCGATAGCTGCACTATATGGTACTCCAGGATTATCCATTCATTACGGGACAACCTGTATATGTACCGACTTAACTCATGTACATATATGTTTTAGAATGGCAAAATTAATTTCATGACCTACTCGTATATGAAGTGCTTCTGTGTGTTGCATGTTTGAGTTAAATGAGAATTTTTACATTGCATCATTTCATACACGAAGCGTAAACTCTATGATTAATTCCGTTAAAAAACAAAACTGATTGATATTTAACAACAAAAGTTATTAGCAAACTTCTTAAACGTTTCAGTGCTTTTTACTGCCGTATCTTAAACTTTTTACATTGATATTTTCATTAAGTTTTAAACGATCGTTAACTAAGAGCGGCATTACGCTCAGCGACGAAGTCACGTGATACTCACTCGATTCCCACCGAAATTTCATTATGTATGCAAATTTACGTAATTGTTCTAATATCTTTATGTACGGCTTTTTCATGAATTTGTGTGTTAATGGTACAAAGAATATAGTTTTTGTGATAATTAGGTATTTGTTTATACACACAATAACCTGATACAAGTTATAGGGAAGTAGCTCCGTTCTTCGAACGCGATTTTAAGTTAATTTCTTCTCATATAGGTCAAACAGGTTATTCTGTTTTTTTTTCTTTTATCGTAATGCCTCTTAGTTGCCTTCGTTGCAAGAAACTACCTGCATACGGTACTTTCAGTTGATCGATTAAAGGTAGAAAGAAAATATGGGTGATTTCTAAAAAAATACACAAGCCAATGGTAAGATGCACATTATCTTTTATGTAAGCTCCGTCTGCTCAATCTCAGGAGGAAAATAAAGACTTTCTAAATTACACATCCTTTACACTTGAAAAGAAGTCTTACAGTGTAAGTTGAAATGCTAGTATGGATTCATTATTTTCGCTCTTCACTTTGTAATGAACAAAGCTTCAGTGAAAATAATAACATTGTCATTATGAAAGCAACTTCAATTCAAGTGAAAAACATGTCGCCGATGTCATGAAATAAAATAATCTTCATGTTTACAAAATTGCATTTTAATATTAAATATCATTTGCCGTAAGCTTGAAGGAAACATTGGGAATAAATCAACATACTTTTGAGTGCTCCTTAATTTTTATTGGTCTTATAAAATTTGCCATGCGCACTTGGCCTGAGTGCTAAATTACCAATTACATACTTCTCATTTTGTAAGGAAACTTGTATTCAAGAGTGAACATCATAAAATTAGTACAGTTGATGACGATAAATGATATATCAATACATTTTAATAATTTATTGGGAGTGTTCTGCATTCCTCTGCCTACCTCTTCGGGGATTACAGGCGTGAAGTTACGTTTTACGTTTAATAATTTATTTACCAAATTCATTATTTAGTTTTTTATACATTTATAATACATAAAGATTATCATTAAGAAGGGTGTAAATATAAACTGCAACGAGTTTGACTCTACACCTAATGCGTCATCTTAGTATAGAACTAATGTTCAGATAGCTATCACAGGGGCTGATAATAATTTTCCACATCACGACCTTAAAAAAATCTATTGCGTCACGGGAAATCAAATGAGCGTCACATAATAAAGGGATATAGACATTCTGTTGACAGATGTTAATAAATTGAAATTATATAGAGCACCGCCTCCATTGATTTTTTTTAAATCAAAATGCTTTTTCTACTAGGTTTTACTAATTGATGAAAAGCTCGTTTAATTATATCGCAACTGAAATGTAATTTTAAATTTCACTCTGCATATTTTGAACGTTAATTACATAATATGAGGCAAATTATGTTTTGTACGTTCGTTTATTTGATTTTTTGTTTTTTTTTTGTACTAAACCCTACATTTTATTTCTTGGTTATTAATATACATGATTCCTGAACGCCTTTCAAGACCAAATTTCCAAGCTTAACCTATTTAAAAACAAGATTTAGGTTGGGTTAGGTTAAGTTTAGGTTAGTTAGTTAGGTTACTTAGTTTAGGTTAGGTTTAGGTTACTTAGTTAGTTTAGGTTAGGTTTAGATGTAGATTGGCGACAATAAACCGCTAAATCTGTAGCTAGGTGGAGTTAATACGTAAGTACCATAATTTGAATACAAGATATTAGAGACGCTTTGGACAGTCGTTTTACATTTTTATTATAATAACGTTTGGTAATATGACCATGTAACATATGTCAGTATGACAAGTGACAGATTCTAATGACAATTTTTAGCTGAGTTACTTTTTAGGATCCTAACACATAAGACGTTTTTACTCACTTCTCAATGTATTAACGCGCCTAATTGTAAGTTAAACCTAACATCTTGCCCTCTTTGAATACAATGGTTCCATTTTTTAAATAGGAAAAATCTAATTACGCTTCATGTTATTATAAATCTCAGCAACTAAGCGAAGCCTGCATGTTTAACTAGTATTTTATATTTAGATTAAATTTATTATGAAATCAGTGCCTCTGACAAAATGCGTACACGCATTTCGTATTTTCATTGGAATGAGTTGAATGTTTATGTTTAGTCAATTTATATTATACAAGCAATATACTATATTTTACTAGCAATTTTTCGGAAACATTTTTGTTAATATTTGATGGGCCAATCGATTTTATATCAACTATCGGAGTCGTTTCGATTATACATAGTTGGTTTGTTGTTGAATTTTGATACTTTAATATACTATTTGTACGTTTATCGATGCCAGGCTCGCCTCCTTTTCCATAGTGGGACGTAAATGTAACCGGTGAAACGTGGGAGTGTTCTACATTCCTCTGCCTACCTGTTCGGGGATTACAGGCGTGATGTTACTTATGCAGGCCAGTGAATGAGACAGATAATTAAAATATTAAATAAAGCGTAAAAGCAAGAAAACAAAACATTACAGTGTGTGTATCTTTTAGTAACTTGTTCCCAAAGTTCAAATCGCTGCTAATATTTTTGCAGCAAAGTTCTTGCAATACCGTGCTCTAGTCGCCACTGATATGAGAGTCGTTAAACTTAGTTGTCGGTAGTTCTCCCAACTTATAACTATTCTCAGGTGGGTAAGAACAGGTATTAAAGGGACCAGGTTTCCTTGGTTTTGGATACTCATATTTAATCTTGCTGGGAGTCGAAGTATTTTGCTTTGCACTACGTGTAATACATTGATAAAAGTAATAACATCCATAATAACAACATTCTTCTTCTTCTTCGTCGTGTCGGTAGCTGATCGTGAGTAATCAGCCATCGTGGTGAAAGGATTAGTCGCAATGTCCAGGCAGTATGTGTACGTACTCAATTTGACATAGTCGCCGCTCGGGGAGGCTCCTTTCATGCACATTGATTACGTTACACACTTTCATTAACAACATTAATAACCTCAATAAAAATAACAAAGGAAACGCATAATAAGCATATTTTTGTCGTAAACAAGATAGCTACATTTGTTTTAGCAAGTGTGTTCTATTTTCTAAGCATTTCTCTCACGTTACAATAAGAGCTACATATATTTTTTTTTAAAGTACCGAGATTTTAGAATTCAGCGTGTCGATTATTGCTACACCTTTCCTTGAGGGTCTTGTTTATTTCAATATATTTATAAAAAATCATTTCATGGAAAACACTGGAAGATCAGTTAACCTTCACTTTATTTAAGACAATTAATACATGAACATAACAGTTATAGTGAAATATATATATATTTGAAGTTATGACACACCTTAAATATTGCTTTGAAAATTACTGATCGACTTCTGTAGCCAATAGAACGTTCACCAACAGCGGTCAGTTCATTCTGACTGTGCCCAGTGTAAATCAGCTTTTTGAACGCTTGATTTGAACATGACTCTCCGGAACGCTTTTAGAAGACGGACATTTTGCCGTTTGTGCATGGAAAATGGAAAATTTTGGCGCTCCGTCACCGAGACCGTACCAAAGAAAAGTCGGAAACGCGATGCGAATCTTGTTTAAGTTGAGTCGCAGTAAAAATGTCTGCCGGGTGGTAATCTTACCTCTGTTTATTTCTCTTTGGCGAACAGGTGGCACTTGACATATATTTTTCGATAGCCCTTTTCTAGAAACGAGCTATTTCTTAGTCAAGTCGCGTCGGCTCAAAGCGAAAACGGCCTGCGAAATGTTTTTCTGAATATGTAGATCGTTTGTAAGGAGGCGGTTAGACTGGGACACAACTTGTTGTACAGATACTTGTTTCAGAGTCGCCATTTTTTTACCATTCCTTATTAGTTTTAATGTGGCGTTATGCTTTTTTGTAGCGGCGGTTATTTTTTTAAGTATTGTTTCTTAAGGGATGTGTAAATATGTATATCCATATAAATCCCTTCCTTTCATAAATTATCTATTTTAATAATAATAATCGGACGTGGATGGAAAGGGAAATTGTTATCTCCGAATCAGCAGTCAAGAGGGGTGCATGGAAGAAGCCTCCCCGAGCGGCGACTATATCTTATTAAATACGAACACATGCTGCAATTACGCTTGCGACAATTTATTCAATTTATTTCCAGGCTTTTACTTATTATAATTTGTATTAAGAATATCTAAATAATCGGTATACTATTTAAAAAATTTATTGTGTCAACGTCAGAGTCACAAGTGACCACTACCGCCCCCCACACGCATACAATGTACCTCGAAGTTGACTGTAGAAATAAGACCATTAGCGTCTGTTAAATAGTATGTAAATATGTTGTTAATAAGAATAATAGTGTTTGTTACATTAATTTTTCTATAATTACATTTATCAATTTCGTAATAATTACATTTTACATTTAATAATTACATTTAATTTTGAATTATTGAAATAAATAGACAGTGCATTTTCAGGAGAGTTATAATAAGAAAAGTAATGGATAATTTTGAAAAGAATAAGATTAAAATTGACTTTGTAGTTCGTATTTCCATAATCTATCTTCTCGATACTGATTAAAGTTTTTCCGACACAGTTGACATCCACGATTAAATATAGGCCGGCTTAAGTCTCGTATTCTGGGTGATCTGATTAGTTACGATCCCATAGGGTTATATATATTTAAGGGTCCTATACTTAAGGGTTAACGGTTATGATGAAACAATAAAATTGTGCTGAATGCAATAAAAAAACATACTAATGATTGTGTCCATGAGCAATACAAGTTTTACCATTTTCGCATTTAATTAATCTTATTCCGCTTCAACTCCGCCCTGCCGCAGAATGGGGCCAGCTGATTATACTAACCTATTATGATAATGAGGGAGACGTCTGTTCTCTCGCCTTCCTTGCACACTGCAGCGTATAATTCATTATACATATACGAGTATGTTGTCTTTGATTCATTATTTCTTTAGTCAATATTTTGATAACAATATTCACACCAAGGTTGGTCCGCGACCAACATGGCAACTGTGAGACTTTAGATATTTATAAATTACCATCACAATTAAAGACAAAATTTATTAATACATAAATACTCTAAAAAAATATTTTTTTTGTTATATTAAATATTAAAACTTTTATGATGAACGTAAAATAAAATAAATTTAAAAGTTATACAATTGTATGGCAACCATTCAATTTCATTTAATAGGATTTTAGAAACGCTAATTTAGAATTTTAGAAAAGCAAATATAATTTTTAATTCAATGTGACTCATCGCCTACTCCGAGTCGCAGGAGCATTGCTAACTAACTATTGCAGCCATTAACATAATTAGCGCGAACGCAGACTCCTCCATTGTCGCCACATATTACCCGTTAAATCTGTCTTACTGGTAACATTTTGTGACATTTTTAATTACTTTAAACCTAGATTATATAAGTAATAGAGAATTGTGAGGTCGATCGTAGAGGGTATGAGAGGGCATGTCATAATTTTAAAACTTTGTGCTTCGTACGTATGCTTAACAAAATTTTCAGTCGGTAGATAATTGCTTTTAAGACCTCGTAGAAGTTTTCTGCAGGGTTTTATTCTTTATTAGTGTTCCTGACAATCATAAAGCAGCCAATAAAAGTCTTTATTGACGGACTTAATCCTTCTAAAGAAGCGAGATATTATTGCGGATGTTAAATTGATCTTCGGCTTAAACTTATACGGCCTAAGTTTTTTGATACTGAGGGCAAAACGCGTTATGTTCATAGTAAGTATGGCCCTATTTTTTTTTTCATAGCAGTTTCTTACGTAAAAGTGGTCGAAATATAATGTTAAAATTAACATTTGACACACGTGCTACTTCTAAAGTATTTTACATTAAACTTTACTCAATAAAGCTGCTACCTTGCTAAATAAACGGCATCGCTAATTTTATCTTCACAACGAACTAATGTACTACAATAGTATTCGTTATACACATGCGAGCCCGCGCTGCGCCGAAGCGCGAAAGGAGCTGTTAGCTGTGCTATTAACATAATGAGTGCGAACGCTAGCTCTTTCACTTTACTTGCACGTGCAAGCGGAAAATCCATCTGCTTACGATTTTATCTACAAAAGAAATGCACTAAAACCATTGTATGGTAGTCTACAATAGTAGTTCTTGGATTGTGAACGACTTGTAAAGAGCGATGTTGAATACGATTGGCACTTGAGCGGGTGACCATCAGTGGTAAATTTATATAGCGGTTCTGTGCTTGAAAGGGCACGCTAAGCATTCAGTCCCTGTTGGTAGCGTCAGGTGATATTTATTAAACCAGATTGGAAGATTTAACAGTGATTTAATAATATCGGACACACGGCTCCACAATCTCAAATTGTTGATAATAAATTTAATTGAAAACAAAGACCTGTATACTACAAACTAAGTTAGACGTAAATTATTTTGAAATAAAATTAACATTTAGATTTCAAGTGAAGCCATAATGTTGTTTGTGAAACGGCATAATTGTTCTTAAGTAAAGTTTTTCTCGACTCTGCAAACAAATTGGCTGCATTTACACATGTGTATTTATCGAGATGGCGCGTTTACTTTTGGAACTGCCTGACGTCATTCGTCTCGATCACCTGCGGATCGTAATTAGCTCGAGTCGTGTCTTAGTAAGCTAAGTCAGTTAAAACTTTAAGTAACATGTACTCACGACACGATTAATAGTAAAATGTATGTATGTATATGTTTACAGAAACATCCTGTACAATGGGCTGGATGTTCCAGTCACTACAGACAAAGTGCGGCAGGTGTCTCCTGTGCTCGTAAATAGTGAGCGGAATTACTCACGCGTCGACTTGTTCAGGAACAATGTTCATGCATACTCGTACGTTTTCAGTATTATATGTATTGCACACAACAATTATAACTGTATTGTACCTACCCTTCGCAAACTCTTCGCTGTCAAAAATTGTGATTGAGCTGTAATTATTACAAACAGTTGTGAAAAGTAACAAGCTGACAGTTTACGCAATATCAATATTGTTTTTACATACTACAATTTTCGTTAGTTCCCGTAACAAATATACGCGTTGAGGAAAAATATATAAATGTGTCATTTATTTCGTATTTTAAACATAAAACGATAAATATAGTACAATTTCGTGTATCATATTTCTTTTTCGAGGTCAATAACGAAGCCGGCGCTCTCATTTTATAAGATACTGAAAATCTGTGAGTATAATGAGTAAGTTTCAAAATGGCATGTATCGCAAGGCCATGGTCGATGGTTCAGAAGATGTGAAGAGTGTCGTTTTAATTATGGTAATATAAAACAATGACAAGCATTTTAAAGGTTGACATGAATATGCATTATTATACAACTGTGTTTGGCGTAAGTCGCATAAAAGATCTTTATTGGATGAATAATCTAATCATTAAAATTTAATGCGTAAAAAGTAAGACATCTTTATTATCTATGAAACGTCTTGACTCAGGTTTTTTTTCGGGATGACCCGACTAGTTTCAGTCCTTGTTCATGAGCTCCAGCCGATTGCAGCGAAGTTGCGGCGGCGAATGAATCTCTGAGAATGTGTAACATTCAAGAAACATCTTTATCCTCATATTAATCGCTTTATTCCAACTGTTGGACATGGATCTTCTCTCTAAGTGACAAAGGTTCTGGCCCTAGTGTACCACCCTGGCCAACTCCTGCTATAGCAGTCTTTACATTGTTTAGATATTATAGGTATATGTAACTCACAAGTATCGAAACATTTAGCTTCATGGTTCTAATGAAAAATACCTAATTTAAAACACATATGATTTCATTTTGTTAAAGGATAGTTCTTTGAATCTATGCTCTTTGTTAGAGACAAAATGAAACCACAATATTTTCATTATTATTAAATGAAGCAAGACGTGATGAATATACAAATTATAAAATAAATTTATGAGGCACTTTAAACGGGGTTTGTTTTAACATACCTAAAGTTTCTTTTAGAAAAAACCATCAGCATCATGCCGTTTAAGACTGGAAAGCTCAATTTGTATCGTTCTATAACCATCAAGTTCTAACGGCAAAAGCTGTGGCATATAGTGAAGTGCATAATTTTTTTGTTAATTATTTGTTTTTTGGTAATTTTTAACGCTTACTCAATATCTGATTTACGAAAAATTTGACAGTTCTACCGAGAGAATCTTAATCAGTCCTCATATGTATTTTAAGCTTATCAACATCGAACTGTAGCACATTCTTTATGTACATTTTCAGTATTTCTATACTTCGTGAAGGTCGTCTAAATTATTTTTCATACATGTCGATGTGTAATCCTTGAACCATTTCCATTTATGTTTATCACGTTATTCTTATATCTCTATTCTTATTATCAGAAGTTGCAAACCAGATAAATAATGATAACTATATCCACTTACAGTCTCACATTATAATTCCTTGTAAAAGGTTTTATACATAAAACACACAAATAAATGTCGAGAATCGAACGGGGAAGTCTATGGGTAGTAGAACAACATAGTCACAGTTATATTATATAGTTAAGCATTAATTAGTATCCCAACGAATTTCCACTAGCGTAGAAACTAATATATAATTTTAGTCTCCTTGAGCGCTGTTCAAGGGCACGTCTAGTATAAGAGCTTGGACTTTATCGACATGCAAGAAACTAGAAAAACTAACGAAATGTCGATTGGAACTTGTTTTTTTCTTAATAAATATAATCTACAAGCTTAGTCTATAAATCATTTTAGATTTTAGTAAACGAACGAAAATTATAGTTTTACCAGAGAGCAATTATCGTAAACGACGTGAATTTTTAGTGGCGTTGCGTGAGACAAACTTAACGATTTCCAAAAATAGCATTAGATTGGCAAAATGGCAGTACATTTTATGTTATTAGCATATGTTACTGTATATTGGTAATATTTTTCAGGAAAATTACAAGCATGAATGCGTGTGACATTTGGCATAGTTAAAGTTTGAATAAAGATGGAGTTCAGAAATCTAAAATTTTTGTATTTTTTACAAACACCCGAAAAATAAAACGAACCATATTTATAAAATTATTTGGGACGTAGATAATAAATTTCCCGAGTTCATAAGCTTTCCAATGAATGCATATAAATCAATACAATTGATATAATTGAATAATAAAGTGTATAATATACATATTAAAGGCATCTTATGATGTCACGTTGTTGCAGTAGGAATTACCAGACATTCAGTTTTCTGTGAGTAATGTAACATTAGCCTAATAATCTCGGAAGTGGATATTGTAAACTAAAAGAACTCTCTAAATCATGACAACTTTTAGTATTCTGAAAAATTCGAACCGGATGTTGATTCACGCTATGATTTGTGATTTGTAACTGCTTTAGGCCTGCAAAGGATGGTAAAAACGGGATGGTTCGTGGACAGCTACCTCAGAGCCAAATCGTTTAGCGCTCCTCGATCTTTTTCAAATAAAAATAGATTTTATTTCTGGCGATTTCAATAGCGATTTATAAATGTAATAAGTACTTACGCTTATGCACCCACGCGTGAAGTTCGAGGTATTGAATCTGGCGTTCGGAGCACTTAATATAGTTATCACAATGGTATTAATCTCGTAGGGCGTTCGGGTGATCGATTGATGTCGGTCCGACAAAACGCAATCCAGTCCACGGACAACTGAGAACGTCTACATCGCTGAAAATGTACCTATTTTTCGATTATACAAAGCTTACGAGACGGTTCAATTCTATAAAAGCAGCAAAAATATTTCTGAATCTCGTACAGTTTTTGGATTTTTATAAGAGTAGCATAAATAATTCTGACTCTCCAAAATTGTTATGGTCTTCTTCCATGGTTTTCTTTACTTAGAATAACATCACCATTGTATGTCAGTGTTTTATATAAGCCATACGTCTCCTCATCGACGTTTTACGGTTTCATTGTTAACATAGGTCTTTTGTGATGAAAACGTTTACGGTACCACGCTGGCCAAGTGCCGGGTAGCAGATTTCGTTCGTCCCTCAGGAAAATATTTTACTTAAAATATCTTACTACAGCTCACATAAAGTCGTCTGATCCTAAACTAGGCAGAACCTTTTATAAGGTATTATACAGCTGAACATATTTTACATAAATATATTTAAATTTTTAAATACACATTCATTACTTGCATAGATAGTTGTACACCTTGACATTGAATAAAAACTTCTTTTTATCATACAAATATTTATCCTGGCTGGGAATTCGATCTACAGCCCCTGGTTCACCAGCTTGGTTGAATAACCACCTGGACCCACTTGCACCTTATTGTAGTAAAAAGTGACATTTACTCGTAAATGACATATAACTTCATAGAGTAAGCGATGAGTATTAGGAATTCGAAACCCATACCCCTAGAGCTGAAATTGAAGTATTAAAGTTAATGAAAAAAACGGGTTAAACGAATACCACGAATTAAAATTAAATAAAAAAAAAAAATGTACGTAACATCACGTATTTAAACCTCGAGAAAGTAGACAAGAGAGTGTAGTATACCCACTCATACGTTTTACCCGTTAAAGTGAATAAAAAGAAACCAGAATAAAAAGAAACGAATGAAATGATTGAACGAGATAAATACGTATAATATCAACTCAAGAGATTATTGAAATTTGGCAATATTGTAAAAAGATCAAAAGTCTGTTATAATAATAATATAAACCTTTGTAGAATCCTACTATTCAATTTACAAAGAAATTCACGTACTCGTATATTCATATTATATCAACGTAATAATGGACTACTTTTGAAAGGATCAGTTAAGCATGTATGACCTTCAAACACATCTCGAACTCAACGTGTTATTTATTTATTTTTTATTTCTCATCAACGAGCCGTTCAATATAGGTAATATTTTCAGGTGAATTTAATCCAAGGAAGCAATAAACGCTTGAGCTGAGGCTTTATAAAAAGTCGCGATTCGTGATCATGACAAAGTCACTTCACATCTGAACTGTCATAAACTTTAGTACTTTTTACTTCAAGAGTAATGTTGCACAGTAATACTTTGAAAAGTCATTAATTTTTTATAACATCCATGTTAATTACAGTGGTAATAAAAAAATTTGAAATTTTTTTGTTCATCGTATAATTTCTAACTTGAAATAAAACTTGTAACGTTCGATCGACAAGTCTGTGTGGAAAAGGTTCCGCAAGAGGATTGTGATTTAATTAGACATTTTAAAACTTGGTTTAGGTATTGTAACAATTTATTTGAATTTAATATCACATTAAACGCTGGTCGTATTTATTCGGCTGATAGAATTGGTGTCTTACAGATCCCTGCGGTAATAAGAGCGCCCGCCAAACATCGGTTCGAAATAAAAGGAGGCCTGTGGTGCTGCACGCCTCCAATCAACATGCTTGATGACGACCTTTTTACCCATCGCTTTGTCATAATTTATTTACGCAGATATAAGCTGTGTTTCGCTTTCTTTGAAATCTTTTCCCTTCCGTGCATTTCAACCAAGAGATTTCTGACTAGACTCTTTGTGCAGTTTCATTTAGTTATACTCATGATTACTAGAGACAGATTAACATATACAAGAGTTCAATTTACAATTTTAAAGATATCAACTTCTAAATAATCTTTGTTTTCCACAGATAACAGCACTTGAGTCTAGTTGTAGGTAGACTGTCTGTTTTATTCCGTTTTAAGACGTTTATGTATGAATTTTAGTATTAACATAGGTTACCTATGCCGTTATAAATGTCAAGTTAGGGTTCGCAAAACATTGCTATTTCATTGAGGAACCCTACCGCAAGTAATGTCCAGAATGACTTTGATAAGTTATTATAATTTTGTTACTTTCAAACCATAAATCACTTTTGCCGTCTTGAAAAGGCTGCAAGGAAACTGTTAACACATTAATTACAGCTGTATTATATAATTATATTTTCGCGATTATCCGAATTGGCAACTGGCTATGGAATATTCGATATATTCAATGGTTGTCCTGGAAAATATATTAGTATATTTGAAGTAGAAAATCATATTGCAGATTTTATTCGTCCGAGAGGCTTAAATTTAACCCTCATATCCCGCATCTGCGACATGTCACCGCACTATTGAGGCTGGATAATGTGCATTACCGCTTAACATCAGGTCACTAGTATGTCTGATATAATTGTTATTAACATATCGATACATCAGGCCATTTACGGGATAGACAGAGAGCATCCAGTGCCAATTTTTTATTCGTGCTTTTTCTACATTCATTATTCTCTTTAGTTATACATGCATACCGGTTTTGGAAAGTTCTGATGCTCCAATTAGCCAGTGTCTGACCTACAAACAATATGGTCAACCTGGTGTTGGTAGGTATTGTAGCCTAGTATTTATATAGATTCATATATATTCTGAGTTGGTTCAACAATATACATATAAAATTTTAATGATGAAATTTGTTTAATTTACAATATTTTCCAAAACAGTAAATATTTATCTTTTTAGAGCGTGTCCTAGCTGTTAATATCCAAAGTATATATTATATTCTAAGTAATCAGGGAAGTGGTAAAATATTGGAAATTATTGTGCTTTATAAGTTATTAATATTATTATGTTGCAACCACATTAATTTTTTCCCCAATTATTATAGAAGAGGTTGTACGTTAGCAGAGAACATATTTATATCACGCATTTGTTAATCACTGGAAAATATTCATATGTGAATATGTATTCATTTTATTCTTATTGCTATTGTGTTATTATTGAAATACACTCCTCTGCCCACCTTGTCAGGGGTTAAAGGTGTGATGTTAACTTTTATTATTCTTATTTCAATCACTTAAATAATAATAATATATAGCTGTACCACTTCCTAAAAGAGTCAAGGAAGCAATGCATTAATACACAAGAAAGTGTAATCAATCTTTTATATCAAATTACAGCGAAGGAAAATATCGTTGGCAACGACGCGCTCACTTTGCCTTCATATTTCTTCAATAAGTTCGATTCGGGACACACTGACTGACTGCGAATGAGTCGAAGTGCATAAATCAGATGCCATTCGATGAATCATTCTCGTAACATATGCGTTTTAAACGGTCCGTATAGTTTTTATAGTAATTTACTGTATCATAGTTTGACAATCATTGACTGAGCGAAAATATAGTGTGAATAATTCCCTACTGTATCTGTATGTTATCCACTCGTTCATCGTTTTTATTTTATGATTAAACCTCTGATTCTTTATTCATGGTAGCGTTCTTAATAGGCGTATGAACACTGGCTAACTTCGAACAAGCAAAATAAACAGTTTAAGTTACAGTTATTTAATAAACGTAACTTCACGCCTGTAATCCCCGAAGAGGTAGGCAGAGGAATGCAGAACACTCCCACGTTTCACCG